>JAECWJ010000662.1:0-65274 GCA_018150375.1 Drosophila sturtevanti
TTAGATTTAGAAAGGAAAGCAACCAATATAATTTAAGTTAGTTTTTTTTGATATTTTTATTCTATAAACGCGGAGAATATAAAGAAGAGTATACCTCCAGATGAGTGAAGAAAAATTAATGGAGAATGATTATTTTCAATAGTAGTAATAAATAAAAAAATTTAATTTTAAAATTAATGCAGTTTAGTCCACCAGATATATTCCTTTTATAATAAATGCTCAATTTATAATGTTTAACTAAATGCCTCTTGTTGGACTTCCGAAAACAATGGCCATGTAGAATGCTTTGTAAGGGGGCTATTGCAAACTTTTCTTTTTTGTTTTGGTCCGCAATAGCCAAGGTAGGGTGGGCGATGTAAAACCTTAGCAATATCAGAGGACTTGACCATCGACTTTGTGTCACTATATTCTTTACTGATTCAGTTCTCTATGTTCACATCAATCCGGTATATGTTTATCTCTTACACGCTTTTATTTTCAAATTTCTTTTTTTATTTACTGGGAGAGAGAGAGAGCGAGAGAGGCCAACATGGTAGAGGGCAAGACCACCATACCAACTAGCCGACGAGCCAGAAGCCGGAATAATAGAACGTGCGCCCTTCTACCATTTATTTCACCAAGCCTAGGAAAAGTAGTCATAGGTAACACGTTACAGATATGATTATTATTTTAATTTCTCTTACTAAATAAAATGGCGCCCAACAATGGGGCCACAATTTTGTAGTTTACAAACATGCAGAACCTGATATTATTCCGTTTGTTTTTTAATTTTTTTTAAAAACCATAAAACATTTGTTTTCAACTAGGTTTGCTTCAGCGACTTCAACAGCTGCATAGGATAGCAGTGCTTTTCTTTGACAAAGGGAAAAACTGACCACGGTTGCAGAAGTGCATCATCAAGTAAATCCCTCTTTGGAAAGCAAAAAAATTATTATTTCAGAGGAGTATAGGATTTTGAAGAGTCAGCAGCTGCACCCCAACCACGTCCAAAAATCTATAATAAAAATATTTACCTACTTGAACATTAGTCATCACATTCATTTCGCTTTGATTACGACTAAATAAAAGATCTGCTGTCTACGATTGATGAGATAATTAGGTTTGGGAATTTCAATAGTTAGAATCTACTTGCAGAGCCGCCGAAGCGCATAGGAATACATGGGAGGGATTTTTAGAAATCATACCATCATCACGGGTCAGTAGTGCAAGCAAGCAAAAGCGACGCCACTGCAGTGCACTGGGTTCCTTTTTTTTTTGGCTGCACTACGTTGAGGGAATTGGTTTTCCCGTTACTAGTCAGCCAAACCAGACGGCGAGACTTTATTATAATTCTTTAAACACAAGCCGAATAGTCACCAGATATACAACAAAGCTGATTACATGTGCATTGGTGGAAGGAAAGTCCATATGTTTTATGTTATTATATTTCAGTTACCGTTGCCGTTTTTTTTTATAGCTATTTGTGCATACAGCATACATATGTGTTTGTTTTGATTTTAAATTTTATTAAATAATTTTAAGAGATAGATAAACGATACGCAGAGAAAAAAAAACACAAAGTTCATTAGAACTTATATTTTCGTGTAATATTTGCGAGTCATTTATATAAATAAAAGATGGTCCATTCAGACGAAGAAGTTGAGGCTGAAGCGCAGCGAATGACATATCGGATATGTCAAAAACAAAAAGCCATGGGCAGAAGAGTATTCCATCAATTGTGGACATAGCTTTCACAAGAAGTGTATCATGAGTCATGCTGCTACAAGAAATTTTTGCCCGTCTTGTAAAAAAGTCTGTTTCAAAGCCACAGTGTCACATAATACTAGATCGCAAAAGCAGAGTCAGTCCACAGGTGAAGAAGCCAGCACCAGTCAAGGGTTGAGAACAGCCATGAATCAGCCTAGAGGATTAGATACCTCTAATATGCCAGCTCAAAGACTTGACCAAGAGAATACATCCAACATGACGGGCCAGCAAATGCAACCAGTTGTCACTTGGCAGAATGTTCAGGCAATGATAGCGCAATCAATGCGTACCATTCAGCAAAAATTGACGACACAAATTTCAGCTCAAATAGCACAAATGCTGCAGGAAAATGTAGTCCAAAACAGAACCACAATCGTTGGTACCCAACCATCTGAGGAGGATAAACAAACTCATTTGAGTCAAAACCAAAGTTTTCGAAGAGATCGTTATCAGGAGATGCCAGGCGTAGCCCAAACTCCTAGAAGTTCCAGAAATACTTCAAAGACCCGATAAAGTTGGCCATATCATGAATAGTTGGAAACTAAGATATAATGGTAGTTTAGATGGGCTTAGAATAGACAACTTCATTTACAGGTTCGAATCACTAACCAGTCAGATGTTAGATGGGGATTTCACCGTTCTTTGCAGCAACGCAAGTTGATTATTTGATGGAAAGGCAAGAGAGTTTTACTGGCGTTTTCATAAAAGCCGAAATCCATTTAATTGGGACGATTTATGTTGGGCTTTAAGGAAACAATTTCGTGACCCTTTAACTGATGTTGACATAAGAGAGACCATAAGAGATAGATAACAGCGGGACAAAGAGAATTTTGATAAATTTTATGAAGCTATTGTGTTGCTTATGGATAGATTAGAGCAGCCGTTGGCTGAAAGCGCCATCGTTGAAATATTAAAGCGTAACCTGAGAGCCGATACACGCCACGAAATTTTGAACATTAGAGTGGAATCAATCGGAAACTGTGTAAAATTTGCAGGCGGCGAGAACACAAGCCGAATTATTTCAAGAAACAGATCGCTGACATTGTAGAGAATGAAGGATGCCGAAGAATTTATAAATTCAGAAACTGATGGCGAAATCAGACCTAGCATTAGTATGTTGGAATTGTCGAAATATTGTTCAGTCATAAGAAAAATCTTTTGTTTTGGCTGTGGCTCAGCAAATATATATAAGCCATCTTTCGGACAAGATGTGTTTAAAAAACGAGAAGGTGAACACACAACACCGTCCGCTGCAGTGTGTTCAACACAATAAGGCAAATAAATCAATTGAAGAAATTCGGTTTAAACCAAACGATAAGCGTCCATTTGCCAAATTCCGATTACGAAGTCAGGTAGTACTGGGGCTCTTGGACACGGCAGCAGCAGTAAGTTGTTTGGGTGGTCAATTGGCCAGACAGTTTATTCGCAGCGAAACTCCTTTTGAGTGGGTAAATCGAACTATAAGTATAGTGCATGGGCAAAGACAAAATATTTTAGGCCAATTTAGCACAATTTAGAATATCAAGGGAATATCGAAACTATCAAATTGTTCATTATCCCTGCGCTAACTCAAGATTTGTATTTGGGATTCGATTTTTGGACTCAATTTGATTTATTACCGACGTCAAATCAGTTGCGTGAATTAGCGACCGATTTGATTGAGGTGATAGACCAATTTCCCTCATTCGCCATAACTGGGTCAGGGAAAACTTTGTTGGCAAAGCATATCATAGATGTGGGCGACGCTGTAATAAACGCCAATGAATCCAACGACGATTCTTTACAGTTTAGTTTGTTTAATTTTATTTATTCTTTTTAAAATCATTTAGCCTTCAGACAATGCATGACTTTTCTTTTCTGTGGCTGTGTCTTCATTGATTCTTAATTCTCTACCAATATTTAAGTACAGCTAAGACCGCGAAGCTGCGCTGCCAGTAACGCCGGCAGAGGAGCGGTATGCTTATGTATAAGATGTTTACATAAGAAAATATATATATGTATGCCGCCTCAGCGGAAGAGTGAGGATGTATCATATTGCTTGGAGACAGAGCGGTCGCGCGTGTAAGTTTTGCAGACTCAGCAATGTCCAGTGCCATGCACTCATGTCATGACACTTGAATGTTGTATACATAAATATAGTAACAAAGTGTTACACTATGTTTAAAATATTATTAATATGTTTCACTTAGTACAGTGATCACAACATGCTACAACACAATACCCGTCAAACAACGACATTTTCCACTCTCGCCAGCAAAAGAAAAAAATATTGTATGCCGAAATTGATCGCATGCTGCGTTTAGGTGTAATTAAAGAATCGGATAGTGCATGTTCATCTCCAGTGGCAATGGTAGAAAAGCCCGGAAAAACTCGAGTTTGCTTAGACAGCAGAAAACTAAATTCAGTGACACGTAAGGAAGCGTATCCTTTGCCGCAAATCCAGGGCATTCTCAGCCGTTTACCCAAAGCCTGTTTTATTTCAAGTTTAGATTTGAAGGATGCCTATCGGCAAGTTCCGTTGGAGCCGCAATCCAGGAATAAGACCGCTTTCACCATCCCTGACCGACCGTTGTATCAGTACACGGTGATGCCATTTGGGTTAACAAATGCATCAGAAACAATGACACGGCTTATGGATAAGGTAATTCCCCCAAGTCTCCGTAACCAGGTTTTCGTCTATTTAGACGATTTGTTGGTGGTGTCCGATAGTTTTGAATCCCATTTACAAGTGCTCAGCCAAGTAGCTGCGCAGGTGCGTAAAGCTGGTCTTACACTTAATGTGGAGAAAAGTCAATTTTGCCGTCGATCAGTAAAATATCTAAGGCACATTATTGGTGAGGGTTGTATAAAGACAGACCCCGAAAAAATTGCGGCAATGGTTCAATTTCCTGTGCCAAGGTCTCTAAAACCATTGAGAAGCTTCTTAGGTATGACTGGATGGTATAGAAAATTCATTGAGGGTTTCGCAGATTTAGCTGCACCACTCACGAAATTATTAAAGAAAAAAACTAAATTTACCATGTCACCCGAAGGAGAAAAAGCCTTTAAGAAATTAAAAGAAAAGTTATGCTCGGCACCAGTATTACGTAGTCCAGATTTTAGTAAACGATTTTATATTCATTGTGATGGCAGCAAACCGGTATCGGAGGAGTACTGATGCAGAGAACAGAAGATGGGGGAGAACATCCAATTAGTTTTGTATCCAAGAAGATGAACAAAGCCCAAAGAAATTTTACAGTTACTGAATTGGAGTGTTCAACAGCCGTAATAAGTATGTGTAAAAAAATTAGCCCGCTGGGCCTTAAAATTACAAGTTTTCCGGTTCGCGATTGGACAAGTGGAAAATTGAATGTGGTCCCGCATGCTCTTTCACGAGTAAATGACGACATAGTAGCATCTATCTGCCTGCTTGGGTTGAACCTGTCTTGTGCGGCAAGGTCCAAGCCAGATTTTTTTCGGGAGGCTTTTGTAGCGCTGGCAGTTTCAACATTAAGAAAAGTTGCCTAATTTCATTCAGACTGGTTGCTAGCCTGACTAGCAACATTTCCAAAGGCAGTTAGCAACAGGAGCGAATTGGGGAAATGCAAAAAGCAAGGGTCAAAGACACTCTCCACGATCAAAAATGGCGTTTTATCTAGAATATTAGTTGTTAGGTTACCTAAAGCCTTAGAAACTTTAGCGCGATCATTCCAAGTAGACAGCTTCGGAAAGAGTGTCCAATTAAGCAAAATATCCAGTGACAATCCCCCCAAAAAGTTATTAAGGTTATATAACCAAAAAAAACAAGAAAAAGGCTTGATAATTAAGGAACAAAAAAAAAGAGTTCCAAAATATATTGTGGTTTTAGCCACAAGTTGCCTGCGAGGAGGTGGTTGATATACAGCCGGCCCGAAGTTTTAAATGAAATTTGGAGAAAAATTGCATATATTCAACACATATATCTAATTTTGGCTTAGACCCTCAAGAGGGTAAGTTGGTTAACAAAAAGAGTAATGTTCAATAGCGCCTAAAGTTTTTCTTCTTTCGTGTTCGTTTTTGTAGGTCTAAATTTAATTTGTAATTTTTGCATTCGAGTTCCCAGTAAAAGAAAGGGAGCGAACAAGTGCATGGACAAGGGACGTGCAGAGGCGATGGGAATGCTGAAATTCACTTTGCGCGGGAGGCGGAAGCGTTCGTTCGATCCAGAACATTAGAAATTAGTGCAAAAAGTAAGAAAACAATTATCGCGTCATGACCTATTTTTAAATCTCTCCTTTTTACTTTTTTTGTGCCTCGGGACCAAAAGTGTGGGTTATTTTTTTTAAGTTTTCCCAGCAAAGTGAAAATTAAAAAATTTTTCGACCCACCCTCAACATTGAAGCGCTTTCATCGAGGGAGTTAGCGATAAAAGGGTAAGTGATAATTTGGATTATTTTCTATCTTACAAAAATAAAACCTCGCCAAAGATTTAATATGGAAGAAAAGATGAAATAAGGAAGTTCACAAAAAATGGAAAAAAATGACCCTCAACTCCAATGATCTTTAGAATCTCAAACGCAGTTTGAGTGAAAAAACATTGTTCACAAAAAGAAGAAAAAGAGAGAAAGAAAAAAAGTAGAGTGCAAAATAAATGAAGTAAACAAGTCATCCCTGCCGACTTGGAGTATACCCTGTACCAATAAGAGATATGTTACAAACTCAAACTCCTTCCAAATCCCCATTAATTGAATATAAATTATTTTACAAAATTCTCCTAGCAAGCCGAATCACCAAATTCATCCTTTCTCGCTCACTCATGTCAGTGAACGAAACTAATGCGTCATTCGGTTCAAAGCAACATGCGCATGCTATCTCACTCACACATTTCAGCTGCTGCTGCTCATGGCATTTCAGTACAAAACATATATACGTATTATCTCCTATATTTATTGACCGATTTCGATCAATTTTGGTCAGACGGTACATATTGATATTGCTATTATTATTGATATAATTGAGTTTGCCAAAAAGAAATACTGTAGCTTTAATACAACTCTAGTTATAGTTTTTTCTAATTTGCGCCAAAAATTTGAAACAAACTTGATCTGCGTATACACTAGACGGATGTTTGCTTACTCTAGCTCTTATAGTCTCTGAGATCTAGGTGTTCATATGGACGGACAGAGGGACATGGCTGTTGATGCTGATCAAGAATATATATACTTTCTGGGGTCGAAAAAGTATAATTTTCTCGTTAGATTTGGAAAGGAAAGCAACCAATATAATTTAAGTTAGTTTTTTTTTTGATATTTTTATTCCATAAACGCGGAGAATATAAAGAATAGTATACCGCCGGTTAGGCGAAGAAAAATTAATGGCGAATTATTATTTTCGATAGTAGTAAAAAATAAAGAAATTTAATTTTAATATTAATGCAGTTTAAGCTAATATTAGCAGTAATGTTGACCAAATATATTCCATTTATAATAAATGCTCAATTTATAATGTTTAACATAATGCCTCTTGTTGGACTTCCGAAAACAATGGCCATGTAGAATGCTTTGTAAAGGGGCTATTGCAAACTTTTCTTTTTTGTTTTGGTCAGCAATAGCCAAGGTAGGGTGGGCGATGTAAAACCTGAGCAATATCTGAGGAGTTGACCATCGGCTTTGTGTCACTATATTCTTTACTGATACAGTTCTCCACGTTCTCATCAATCCGGTATATGTTTATCTGTTGCATGCTTTTATCTTCTTCTTTTATCTTTCTTTTTTTATTTACTGGGATACAGAGAGAGAGCGAGAGAGGCCAACATGGTAAAGGGCAAGACCACCACACCAACTAGGCGACGAGCCAGAAGCCAGAATAATAGAACGTGCGCTCTTCTACCATTTATTCCACCAAGCCTAGGAAAAGTAGTCATAGGTAAGACGTTACGGTAATGAACGTCTTTATTGGACCATAACAGTTGTTGCACTTTTATTTGGGATTGGAATGGCAACTAAACACTTTGCTAAATCGCTTATTAGCGTAACCGCATATTCATTGCTGTTCACGCCGACGGTGACCAGGAGCAGCGGCGGGGAAGATTTATGGCCAGGTGCCGGACGGGCACACTGGCGCGTGACGAGCAAGTTCGATGGAAGCCGCCATCACGTTTAGTTGTACTTTTTTTGCCTTTCGCTTTTGATTTTACATATACATCTTCAATACAACATAAATTTAATCTCGCGCCATATATACAAATTTTGGGAATAAAAGTGAACACCTCTAGAAGAGAAAAAAACCGAAGCCTACGCTCTTGTCTTTTTTTCCTCTGCCCAAGGCCCACAGCATCACAGGGACTGGCCCCTATATAGTTCGAAGGGATTTGTCAAATTGGATTAGAAGCTCCACCATCCCACATTCATTGGTCCTTCGAGCCGGATATATTCGTTCCGTTCGCCCCAGCATTTGCGCTGGTGGAGATTCCGATAAGTAGACAAATTTATTTTTACATTCCAATTAAAAATTCTAAATACATACATACAGACCTAGAGTGAAAAGTTCCCGCTTTTTCCATAGCAACTTTTCACTCTGAATTGTATGGACATATGTACATGTTTCCCAGTCCTTGGTTTTATTGTCCTGTTCACTTTTTCCTTCCTGAAATACATATCCTTATCTCAGTACATATATGTACATATGTACATACATACATATATAAATATCCAACACATATACACCCATATATACATACATACTTACATACATACGCATATAATATATGCACCTGCAATTCATCCATACGGGCATTGTGTATATAAGTCGGTCGCGCATTTCCCGGTGTTGCGAATTTTCCTCCAAAATAAAAAGTGTCCGTAGCGTAAATTAATCAAATCGAAATTTGATTAATTAATTTTTTCCTCAGCAAAACAAAGAAAAACGGGCAGTGAACTTTTTCCCCTCTCAAAATAACAAACGAATTTATTAATTTTGTTTTTTATTTAATGTGGATTTTAATTTTGATTATCATTTAAATTTAAATTAAAAATAAAATCAGAATTAAAATTAAAATTGATAAAGTAAAAATTTCCGTATCCCCGTCCGGTTATTCTACCATCATCAAATTTATTGATTTTTTAATTTAATTTAAATTAAAATTGGAGCTAGGATTAAAATTAATAAATTTGATAAAAAAATTGTTTCTTCTAAAAAATGTTAATTTTTTCGTCCGAAGCGAAGTGGTTAAGTTGTCGGGTTCCGAGAACAATCGACCCCAATCCTAGCTTTTTCTCCTATAAAAAAATTCCGCGCAATTCCGAGCAAGGATCCTTTCGGCCCGACGCCAGGTGTCGGTAGTATTCCGGTATAAAAAAAAGAAAACCAATTAACCAAATACCGCTCAAGATCCAAATCTGTTGGGACCACTTTCGCTCGTCCGTCAACATTTTTTGTGTCTATCCATACGCTACTTTCGATCTTACATTCCATCCATTTCCTGCACAAAGTCCATATAGTGACATTATTTTTTATACATAATTTTATATATAACTTACATTACTGCATAACTTTTATATAAACATTTCGAACATTCCATACATAATTATTTATAACCATACACATTCCTAGCATTTATACGTTCCACATTTACAGTCCACTTTCTCTAGCACTGTCCTCCGCGGTGTTTAGCTCCTATCTTTTTTGTTATTATTACCTATACAATATAATACAGTCCACTCCAGATTCCGCATCCATTTCTTACTTTTCATTGGGTAGCCGGTTTCTGATCCGACTATGCCCACAGACCCTGCCAAGAGTCTCCTGAAGCCTGATCGTCTCTCCGTGCCGCGTCGGTCCACGTCGTCATCGCCAACAAGTAAATTCCCTCGTATCACTGATACAATCAAACGCTGTCCGTCCGGTTCTAGTAGCGCTCCGACAACGCCTTGCCTCTCTCAAACTCCGCGCAAACGAGCATCCATGTCCAGCCGAGTGCCATCGTCCACCCTACCGGGCTCCGAGAAATCCGCCGAGGTTCCGTGAATCACCATCTCGGTTCCAACTGCCCAGGTTCTGACTAGATCCGAGTCCCTAAAGCGTTTATACGTATCCAAGATGGCGTTAAGTCATTTCATCGCAGCCTGCGATAGTCTGACCGTGTTGGAAGTGAACACAATGGCCTCGACCGAGGAGGAAGTTTCCATGTTTGCTCTACGGATGCACCTCGACCAGAATAAAGTCCTTTTTGGGGCAGAGTAGAGGCGGAGTATCTGACGTGTACGCGAGCGCTTTCCGTGGATACGTGTGACGAATATCACTCTGATCTCTCAACAGTCAAGCCCAAATATGAGTACGCCTACATGGTATATGGTTTTAACGCGGCATGGGAGAATCTGAAGGCTTGTTTTGAAAATAAGCGGCAGTTAGTAGCCACTCAGACAAAAATTCTGTTCAACTTGTCTCCAGTCACGCATGAGACGCGTACTGCCCTCAAGGAGCTGCAAACGACCATTCAAGGGTGTTTAACGACTCTGGAACGATCCGGAGTTAGTACATCCAAGCTGCCCCACTCCACCGTCGGTTTATGGGAACAATTCATTCCTAACAAGACCGACTTGTCCACGTGGTCCGACTTAAACAATTGTTTGGTCGACCGGTACCGCGTCTTAGAAACCCTCGAAGTCCGAAAATCGAGATCTACATTCCAACCTCTTCCATTCGCTGTCCAAAGATCCACTCCACCAGCCAGGTTTCAAGCACTGAGTACTCAGGTGACTGTGACGCCAGTGTCCTGTAAACTGTGTGGGAGAGAGAATCATCCGATTCGAATCTGTCCAAAATTCTTAAGTATGTCCGTTCCGAATCGAATGACAGCCATCAAGCAGCAAAAACTATGTCTGAATTGTTTCGCCCGCGGTCATCAGTTACGTGACTGTCCCAGCGCCCACAGTTGCCATACGTGCAATGAGCGGCATCATACGCTGCTGCACCGGGCATCGTCTGGCGTTCCTCCAGCAGCGAATCCTTTCCGAACGCAGCCCACCGCGCCTCCAACGTGCACTGATTCCAATGAGAGCCTTTCCTCGAGTCACCCCATCCACAATTTCCTGGTTTCCACCCCACGCAAGGGCTTACTTGGGACCGCTATGGTGAGCATCCGTCATCTAGGGACCGAATTCCATGCTCGAGCGTTAATCGACACTGGTTCAGAGGGCACCTTTGTATCAGAAAGAATGTTTAACCTGATGAAACCACCGTTTCGTGTGATCGACGCGCAAATCAGTGGCATTTCCGAATGCGGGGCGGCTCGCGCTCAAAAGCTGTGTCAATTGCGTCTTGCGTGGGAAGAGGTGGAAACGTCTGCTTTCGTCCTGCCGAATCTGGCCGGCTCCCTTCCGTCCTGTCCGATTCCCGCGAAATTAGAAGGAAACATCACGGGTATAGCCTTAGCCGACCCCCACTTTAATCAGAGTTCCAGAATTGATTTGCTAATAGGTGTCGACCTATTCCCCCAAATCCTAGGGGAAAGGATCAAAAAGGACATATGCGGTTCTCTCGTCGGCCTTGAAAATATATTTGGGTGGGTCCTATGTGGATCCATGGCCAAGTCTCCCACTCCTTCTTCATCCACTCTGGCCGCAAGGGTCACTGTAGTCCCAAGCAACATGAGTTTGTATAAGTTGCTCACCAAATTTTGGGAGGTGGAAGATCTTCCAGTAAAAAAAGAAGATGATAAAAAGTGGTAGACCACCAAACTAAGGGAGGACGGATGGTTTGTAGTGTTCTTACCCTTCAAAAACCCGGAAAACATAGACTTAGGGTATTCCAGATCCATCGTCGTGGCCCAATTCCTCAGGAATGAGGCTCGCCTAGGGAGGACCCCAGTTTTGGAAGAGCAATATGAAGCAGTCCTGCGTGAATATGAGGAATTAGGGCATATGATTCGCGTTCCACCCCCCTACTGATTCCAAAAATTTATATTTGCCCCATCATGCGGTGTTTAAGCCCGAAAGCACCACGACCAAGCTCCGTGTCGTCTTCAACGCCTCAAGGCCGTCCACCAGAGGTGTCAGCTTGAATGATATCCTTCATCCTGGTCCTACTCTTCAAGCGGACCTCACGCTGCAGATCCTCAAATGGCGTTTCTTCCGAGTTGTGTTCAATGCTGACATCACGCAGATGTATCGCCAGATTCACGTATCCTCCGATCATACTCCTTTTCAGCGTATCTTATGTCGAGATAAAACGTACTCATCCAATTAGCTGCGGAAGTGGAGCAAAAGCACCCCAGGGCGAGCGAGATTTTGCATCGCTACATGTACGTAGATGATGTTCTAGCTGGTTCCCATTCAACGGAAGAAGCTCGCGCGACGATCCGGGAGCTTCAGCAAGCCCT
Source organism: Drosophila sturtevanti (assembly GCA_018150375.1). Classification (NCBI taxonomy): domain Eukaryota; kingdom Metazoa; phylum Arthropoda; class Insecta; order Diptera; family Drosophilidae; genus Drosophila; species Drosophila sturtevanti. Next base: position 12,083 of record JAECWJ010000662.1, read on the forward strand.
CACCTCCGCTGGTTTTCCTCTCCGCAGGTGGACCTCCAATCAGAGAGACGTGTTACATGATATTCCGCAGGAGCATCTCCCTAATGCCGAATTTCTAGAGCTGGAGAACGCGAGCACCGCCAAAACGCTAGGCATCCGTTGGCAGGCAAAGCAGGATCAGTTCTTCTTCGTCTCTACAGACTCTGTTTCCAAGAGAGAAGTATTGTCGCACATAGCAAAGTTGTTCGATCCAGCCGGGTGGCTAGCTCCTTTCGTAGTTCGAGCGAAAATCTTTATGCAGCAGATCTGGCTGACTGAGCTGGGATGGGATGATCCGGTTCCCACGTCACTCCAACAGGAATGGGAGGAGTTCTTGCGGGATTATCCAGGTCTCACCCGAATCCGTATTCCCCGATGGGTAGAAATTCGACCCGACGTCACTTGGCAGCTTCACGGTTTTTGCGATGCGTCCCAGAATGCTTACGGTGCAGCGCTCTATATGCACGTCAAGCAGGAGATCACGTAAGTGTTCATCTGCTTACAGCTAAGACTCGAGTAGCCTTCCGAGTGTTGGCCGACATCCCCGGGTATTGTATTAGAAACGGAGATAGAATGACGGGCACGATGTCCCATCGCAACCCAGGCGGAGGCCGACCTAACCGACCGGTTCTCGGACTTCGGCAGGGCCCTGCGGGTGACAGCTTATGTCCGTCGATTCTGTTGGCGGCAACCGTCTCGTCCAACAACCCCCGAGCTCTCCAGTGAAGAACTGCACGCGGCTGAAATAGTCCTGATACAGCAGGCGCAGCGTAGAGAGTTTGCTGCAGAAATCCGCTGCCTGTCCGAAGGTCGTCCGATTCCATCATCAAGTTCACTGGCGAATCTGAATCCATTTCTAGACCAGCTTGGTATCCTTAGGTCTTGCGGGCGCCTGCGGGCCTCCGAATTGCTCAGCTATGATGAGCGCCATCCCATCCTCCTACCGTACAACGCTCGTTTGACCCGCCTCCTCATCAATTTCGTACGCCGCATCACCCTGCACGGCGGTAATAAATTAATGGTGCGAGTGCTGCGAGCAAAATTTTGGATTCCCAAGTTGAAAAATGCCGTGAAGGCCCACGTCCGTGGATGCAAGGTGTGCATTCTCTGGATGCGTCGGCAGCAGACGCAACTCATGGGAGAGCTTCCCCGAGTACGGATCACCTTTGCCCGGCCTTTCACGCACACTGGCATTGATTTCGCTGGCCCCTTCGAGATCAAAAATTATACCGGACGAGCCTGTCTCATCACCAAAGGCTACGTCTGCGTATTTGTATGTTTCAGCACGAAGGCCATCCACCTCGAAGCGACATCAGACCTGACCACAGAGAAGTTCCTGGCGGCGTTTTCCCGATTTGTGTCGCGGAGGTCATGTCCGCAACGGATATATTCCGACAACGGCAAAACCTTTGTTGGGGCATCCAAGTCCCTAGGAAGGGATTTTTTGGAGGCAACGAAGCGTTGCATTACCAACCGGTTTAGATAGCGAATCCTATCCTGGCATTTTATCCCGCCGAGCGCACCTCACATGGGAGGATTGTTGGAAGCTGGGGTGAAGAGCTTCAAGACCCTGTTCTACCGATCCACTGCCAACACCCGATACACCTTTGAGAAACTCTCCACCCTTCTGTGTAGGATCGAGGCGTCTTTGAATTCGCGTCCCATTTCGCCTATGAGCGAAGATCCGGCAGATCTTGTATCCTTGAGTCCTGGATATTTCCTAATGTGAGGCCCCCTGGTGCCTATCGCCGAGCCCGAGATCCATGCGGAACCCATGTCGTTGGTGAATCGCTGGCAGCGTCTGAAAGCGCTTCATCACCACTTCTGCCGACGCTGGAAGGACGAATATTTAAAGGAGTTGCATAAGAGGAACAAGTGGAAGTTCCCGTCCCGTAGCCTGCAAGCCGACGACCTGGTGGTCGTATGTGAGGACAATCTTCCTCCAACTGACTGGCGGTTGGGGCGAGTTGAGCTTGTCCACACCGGGGCTGACGCCTTACTACGTGTCGTCGACGTACGGACTTCACGTGGCATTATTAAAAGGCCGGTCGCGAAGCTGATTCTCCTATCCAGCGACCATGAAGCAACTCCTCCTCAAATGTCACACTACCGCGTCTAGCCGTTCCGTTTCCGTCCTGTTTGTCCACGTTTCCGTTGTTCCATGTCCGGTGTTGCCAGGCACAAAGGTTTTCATCATTTTTTCTCGTTCCAGTTTTCTCACTCTACAACATAGAGATGGCACCGCCTTCCCGCCAAGCGGCCCGTCGCCACCCCCAGGGAGGAAACGCATATCGCTGCCGCGTCTGTCGAGGGGTCCACGGGCTCCGGCAGTGCCGAAGGTTCCTGAACCTTCGTGCGGAAAAGCGGCTGCGGGCACTGCTCGTCAACAAGTATTGCGCGAACTGTCTGGCGCACGAGCACTCGGCAGGGTCGTGTTGGAATTCGGCGGGATGTCGCTGCTGTGGAGGAGCCCACCACACGCTGCTGCACACGGTTGACTCAGGCGTAAGGAGGGCCTCCCGAGCGTCAACCCCAACGTATCGGACGCCGGCTCGTGGTACAACAGATGGCGAAACAGCGGGCAGCTACCGAGCGCCCACCCTAACGTCTCTGCTGCACCTGCGGACGCTTCACGTCATGCCGACGGCGGTGGTCAAGGTCGACAATGGCGAGAAGGAAGTTGAGGCCCGCGTTCTGCTGGACGCCTGCGCACCCGATAGTCGGATCAGCGCGGCCTTCGCCAAGGATCTGGGATTGGCGGTAGCTCCAGTGGGCAAGGATCAGGCGTGCCATGCCATAATCCGCTCCCGGACAGAGTCCGGTTTCCAGAAGGAGGTCGTGCTGAAGGTCGAGAAGGAGCTCGACATTCGCACTCCTAGCCGGGAGATCCCCGCCGCGATCCAGGGAAAATTCGCCACGCTAGTGTTAGCGGATCCCGCCTACTACCATCCGGCGGCAGTGGCTTTGGTACTCGGGGCAGATATATACCCGGAAGTCATCCAGCCCGGATGTGCGCCCGGCCAAAGTGGCATCCCGGCCACCCAGAGCGCGGTGTTCGGCTGGATCATCTCCGGCTACTGCGGCATCTAGGCGCTCCCGGACGACGCCGATCCCCATCCTCCCACTTGCCCACCGGGCTATTGCAACTTGTTGCAAGGGGGGCGGGAAGATTTATGGCCAGGTGCCGGACGGGCACACTGGCGCGTGACGAGCATTATCGATGGATGCCGCCATCATATTAAGTCGACATTTTTTCTTGCTACATTTCATTTTTCTCCTTTTTCACATTCATATACATTTTGCTTTTCAACTTCAATTTAATCTCGCGATATACATATATACAAATTTGGGAATAAAAGTGAACACCTCTAGAAGGGAAACAAACCGAAGCCGACTCTGTTTTCATTCCATCTGCCCAATAACAATCTGGGACTGGCCCCTATACAGTTTGAAGGGATTTATCTACATAGCTGGATCAGAACTCCATCCTCCCACAATCAATAAGATTTTTCAATTTTTTCTTTAATGGAATTAATTTGTTTCGCTAATTCTTTCCAGTCCATATTTTTTTTTTTTTTTTTTGATTCATGTCCATTCTATTCATTCTGTCTTTTAATATTGGATGACCTTCGATTATTGATTTGACTTGTACATAGTGTAGTGTACAAAGTGTTTTTACTTTGTTTTCTTTTGTTTCAAATTCTATTAGTGGACCGCACTCAGTGCTGAAGGTGTCCACATATTTATATTCGAAGTCATAAATGGATATGAATTCCTTATTCTGGTGTAGAATTTGAATTGAGTTTAAGACGAAATTTTGATTTTTATCATTAAATGATTAAATCCTTTCACACATTTTAGGTTGTTGTTTATAATTTTATTTGCAATAAAATGGAATGTAAGATAAAGATTACGACAACTTTTTTTTATTTTTTTTTTTATTGTATATTAGTAGTGGTATTTATACTTTAGACCTTATCTAATTCTGTAGCCCTGAAATTATGTTTGCAAGTTGCAAAACAACAATTATGGTGAGCAAAATGGTTATAAACTTTAGATCGACTGAATCTACAGACTTATATACGGTATTAATGCCATTGGCGATTGAATCCCCTACTTTTGACTGATGGACCAACATTTTATCTTCTACTTCTAAATTGTCTACTCTGTCAAACTTCGATATGGAGTTTGCTGACACTCAATAAGTATTTTAGATAGTGAATTCTTTTTTTTTCATATTTATAAATCGATCAATTTATTTAATATATTATTTTTCATGTGTTTTAAGAGAAAAATTTATTCGATCAACGCAGTCATCTCCTGTCTAATAATGCGTATAGCTTCAAGGGCCATACTCTATTACGAGCAACGCAATTGCCGCTCAGTATTACAAAATTTTTAAAAAAAATTTTGTTTTTCATATAAACATATTTATGTTCTATCTCATCTTTTTTTGTCTTAAATTATTTTGTATGTGCGCTCTTTGAAGCGCTGTCGGTCCACTTAGCCTTGGTCTGGCTTGAAGCTCCAGACAGTGCCGGTGCTGGTTGCACAGGCTTCTTCTTCTTGGGTGAGCTTCTCTTCTTACTGGTTGTTGTGTTGCCGGTGCTGGTCTCACAGGCTATTGCGTTGCCGTTTCCGGTCTTCTTGTTGCACGTATATTCACAGTGTGGTATATCCAGTTATCCAGGTCAGTCTGCTGGGCATCTCCTCTCTGGTTTGGTGTGTATTTCTTTTATCGGTGCCTCTGGATGGAATACGTATTGGTTAATTTGGTATTTTTTTTGTATAATTTCTGTAGAGGTTGGGCTTTTCTCTAATTGTCGCTAAACAGACTCGATATTGTCGAGTTCAGCTTGCAACTTATTGCCTTTTTCCCAACTAATTGTAGTGTTGGGGGCAAATAGCAGTTTTTTGAGCTCGGCTTTTCTATCTTTTAGCCGTTTATTTACTCCACTGCGCCTTCTGGGTAAACATCCTTCCAAATCCCGATTCTGTTGTTGATATAGGTGCTTGCAATAATTATTTGTTTTGCTTCCGTTAGTAGCTGCAGGGCAATTATTTAGCGGGCCAATTCATCTGAGGCTTCTACCTGGTTATTGTTTTATGTTTAAACATGTTTTTAATGTTTTCACCATTAAATTTAATTAATTTTTGCCGGCTTTTGAAGTTCCCTTTATCCGAAGATGAAAGGAGACGCGCTTTTTTTTCCATTGCAGCCATAAGAAAAATCTTTTGTTTTGGCTATGAGTCACCAAATATATAAATTAATGTTTTTGTGGCTTTATTTTTTATTTTATTTTATTTTCTTCAAGGTTTATAATATTGAAAGCCGTTTGGCTTCTCTGCTGGTTTCTTTTTAACTAAACATAAAGATTAACAGAAATATTAAAGTTACCCATCTAAGCCCGCCTCAAACTGCTGACGATGCGGTTCCCACCAACGACGTGCTGATCGAGCAGCTTGTGCAGTAACATCCGGTCGTCACTTCTCTGCAGTTCACACCATAAAATGCTTACCTAGCATTTTAGGGTGTTGGTTGCCTAGTCGAATAGATGGCAGTGTTAACTTATACAAGCATCGTGTCCAAAGTGTTTAAAAAACAGAAAGGTGAATACAGAACCCCGTCCGCTGCAGTGTGTTCGACTCAAAGAGACGGAATATTGAAACCTAAATTAGTCAACTTACCCAAATGTACAGTAGGGCATACAATTTTCGACTCAGTCAATATTAGGGATAAACCATTAAATGATTCGAAAAAGCAGTAGTCAAATATCTGTAGGAAATATTCACGAAGTTCTAATCGTATCAGACGCTATTGGCAGGCAAATAAAGCAATTGAAGAAATTCGGTTTAAATCAAACGATAAGCGTGCATTTGCCAAAGTCCGGTTATGAGGTCAGGTAGTACTGGGGTTCTTGGACACGGCAGCAGCCGTAAGTTGTTTGGGTGGTCAATTGGCCACACAGTTTATTCGCAGCGAAACTCCTTTTGAGAGGGTAAACCGAACTAAAAGCACAGCGGATGGGCAAAGACAAAATAATTTAGGCCAATTTAACACGCCAATAGAATATCGCGCGAAAATATCAAATTCTTCATAACTATGATCTGTATTTGGCAGTCGATTTTTGGACTTTATTTGATTTATTACCAATGTCAAGTCAGTTATTTGAATTAGCGACCGATTTGTATGAGTTGACGCCAAGCGACAAGCAAAAACTCAGAAAGGTGATAGACCAATTTCCCTCATTCGCCATAGCTGGGTTGGGGAAAACTTCGTTGGCAACGCATGTCATAGATGTGGGCGACTCAATACCCGTCAAACAACGACATTTTCCACTCTCGACAGCAAAAGAAAAAATATTGTATGCCGAAGTTGATCGCATGCTGCGTTTAGGTGTAATTGAAGAATCGGATAGTGCATGGTCATCTCCAGTGGTAATGGTAGAAAAGCCAGGAAAAACTCGAGTTTGCTTAGACAGCAGAAAAGTAAATTCAGTGATACGTACGCATGCGTATCCTTTGCCGCAAATCGAGGGCATTCTCAGCCGTTTACCCAAAGCATGTTTTATTATTGCACATTATTGGTGAGGGTTGTATAAAGACAGACTCTGAAAAAATTGCGGCTATGGTTCAATTTCCTGTGCCAAGGTCTCTAAAACCATTGAGAAGCTTCTTAGGTATGACTGGATGGTATAGAAAATTCATTGAGGGTTTCGCAGATTTAGCTGCACCGCTCACGGACTGTTAAAAGAAACAAGTAAATTCACCATGTCACCCGAAGGGAAGAAAGCCTTTGAAAAAAAAAAAAAAGTTATGCTCGGCACCAGTATTACGTAGTCCAGATTTTAGTAAACGATTTTATATTCATTGTGATGGCAGCAAACCGGTATCGGAGGAGTACTGATGCAGAGAACAGAAGATGGGGGAGAACAGAATACGCAGGTTTTTTGATTAGCCACATTTAGTCAATGAAGGCCAATATAGCCGATTGCAAAATTTGCAAAACCACGAAGGCACCAAACTAAGCCTTACTACCGCGTATGGGGAAAACACCGGAGTCGCAACGATTCTTTCAGCAGTTATTTATTGATTTTCTCGGATATTGCCCGTGCTCCCGTAGCGGAAACATTTGTATATTTATAGTTCTCGACCATTTTACCAAATTCATGTTTTTGAAAGCTGTTAAGAAATTGAATGCAGAAAAGGTTATAGAATATGCTCGAAACCATAGTCTCAGATAACGAATCGTAATTATAAGATTTTGTACTTTACTACGGACGTACATTCACTGCAGGCAAACGCGTCAGAGCGAGTTAATCGATCGGTAATTTTCTCTATTCGATCATATGTGAGGCCTGATCAGAAAGATTGGGACAAAAATTTAAGTCATATCAGTTGCGCGTTGCGGTCAGCAGTGCATTCGAGTCGGGGTACATCACCATAATACATGGTTTTTGGACAGCACTTTATTTCCTCCGGCTCAACTTATAAGTTGTTGAGGACGCTAAAGCTGGTCGAGGATCGGGGAATTGAATGGTCTCCCAAAGATTCAAGAGATCTAATGGCAGGATGAGCTATGGTGTTAGCTGATATTATGCAGCAACGGAATAAGCGGCATTACAACTTGCGTTCACAAGAAGTTAATTACCAAGTGGGTCAGGAAGTTTATCAACGTAATTTTAGGCAAGTAATTTTCAGACTGGTTATAATGCAAAATTAGGACCAGCGTTTGTTAAGGCCAGAATACGTCAGAAGTGTGACAATGCGTGCTATGAGCTTGATGATTTAAAGGGCCTACCGATTGGTCGTTACCATCCGCTAAAGACATCCGGCAGTAGCATCTATCTCCCAGCTTGAGTGGAATCTGTCTTGTGCGGCAACGCCCAAGTCAGATTTTTGCGCTTTTGTAGCGCTAGCAGTTGCAACATTAAGAAAAGTATTTTCAAGTTCGGTAAGAGGAAAGAAAAAAGAATGAAAAGAAAAAAAAGTAAGAAAATAATTAACGCGTCATGACCTATTTTAAAATCTTACCTTTTATCGTTTTTTTGTGCCTCGGGTCCAAAAGTGTGGGTTATTATACCCTGTACCCATAGGGTTCAAGGGTATATTAAAGTCGCTAAAATGTATGTAACAGACAGAAGGAAAATTTTCCGACCCCATAAAGTATATATATTCTTGATCAGCATCAACAGCCGAGTCGATATAGCCATTTCCGTCTGTCCGTCTGTCCGTCCGTCTGTCCGTCCGTCCGTCTGTCCGTCCGTCCGTATGAACACCTAGATCTCAGAGACTATAACAGCTAGAGCAACCAAATTTGGTGCCAACATCCGTCTAGTGTATACACAGATCAAGTTTGTTTCAAATTTTTGCCACGCCCACTTCCGCCCCCCCAAATTAGAAAAAACTATAACTAGAGTTATATGAAAGCTATTATATTTCTTTTAAGCAGACTCAATTATATAGCCAATATGTATTTGACCCAATTTGATCGAAATCGGTCAATAAATATCGGAGTTATACATATATATGTTTTGCACTAAAATTCTATGGGCAGCAGCAGCTGAATTGTGTGAGCGAGATAGCATGCGCATGTTGCTTTGTACCGAATGACGCATTAGTTTCGTTCACTAATATGAGTGAACGAGAAAGCATGAATTTGGTGATTCGGCTTGCTAGGAGAAATTTTATTAAGAAAATTGTTATTCAATTAATGGGGATTTGGAAGGAGTTTGAGTTTGTAACATATCTCTTATTGGTACAGGGTATACTCCAAGTCGGCAGGGACGACTTGCTTACTTCATTGTTTTCATATAAACATATTTATATATATTCTATCTCATTTTTTTTGTCTTAAATTATTTTGTTGTGCGCTCTGTGAAGCGCTGTCGGTTCACTTGTCCTTGGTCTGGCTTGAACCTCTAGACGGTGCCGGTGCTAGCTGCACAGACTTCTTCTTGGGTGAGCTTGTCTTCTTACTGGTTGTTGCGTTGTCGGTGTTGATCGCACAGGCTATTTCGTTGCCGGTGCCGGTCTTCTTGTTGCACGTATATTCACAGTGTGGTATATCCAGTGGTCCAGGGCAGTCTGTTGGGCATATCCTCTCTGGTTTGGTGTGTATTTCTTTTCTCGATGACTCTGGATGGAATACGTATTGGTTAAATATTGGTATTTTTTTGGAATAATTTCTATAGAGGTTGGGCTTTTCTCTAATTGTCGCTGAACGGACTCGATGTTGTCGAGTTCAGCTTGCAACTTATTGCCTTTTTTCCAACTTATTGTAGTGTTGGGGGCACCCAGCAGCTTTTTCAGCTCGGCTTTTCTATATTTTAGCCGTTTATTTACTCCACTGCGCCTTCTGGGTATTGCTCAAAACCTCTACTCACTCAGTACGTATTTTGAAACATCCATCCAAATCCCGATTCTGTTGTTGTTGTAGGTGCTTGCAATAATTATTTGTTTTGCTTCCGTTAGCAGCTGCAGTGCAATTATTTAGCGGTTCAATTCATCTTAGGTTTCTGACTGGTTATTGTTTTATATTTAAACACGTTTTTAATGTTTTTTTACCATTAAATATAATAATTTATTCCACTTTATTATTTGTTATTTTAGTGTTGAAGATGAGTTTTTGCCGGCTTTGGAAGCTTTCCTCATCTGGAGATGAAAACACATGCGCTTTTATTTTCCATTGCGTCCATTCCGTTTGAAAATTTTTGATTTTTGATGTGTAATACTTGTTGTCTTGTTGGTTTTCTGAACTCGAATGAATCCATCATTTATTATTTTTCAATCTCTTAGCCTAAATACATAATATTTATATGTAAATGAATTCTGCCGAAGAGAACGTCGGCTGAGCGGGAGTGCTTACACTGCAGACCTCACACTGCAGGTTAGTCATATAAGAGACTGATCGAATTACGGCAGTTATGTATGGATATGTTATGTAAACACAGCGGCGGCAGTGTGTCAGTTAATACCTCAGCCTCTATTATTGTAAGTGCCTGCTGTCTGCCTAAAGTGTGGGATAGAGGGAGAGACAAAATTCGATATGGCAACATTCATATTGCTGAATGTTTTACCTTATCAATAGCGCAGTTTTGAATCATTGCCTTAACAGCCAATGTTGTGCTGTATTTGTTTGCTAAATCTGGGCTTAGACCATCGCTGATGTAAGCTCCTTCAAGTGATTTAGTTAACTTTTCCACCTCTTGGGTGTATTGAGTAGCTGTGTTGGTCTTTTGTGGCAAATTAAGGAGTTTGGCAGAAATAACTTCTACGGATTCTCCTTTTACAGACTTGCTTAATTGTGTAATTACAGCAATGATGGTCTGTTCTGTAACGTGTTACCTATGGCTACTTTTCCTAGCATTGGTGGAATAAATGGTAGAAGGGCGCACGCTCTATTATTCCGGCTTCTGGCTCGTCGGCTAGTTGGTGTGATGGTCTTGCCCTCTACCATGTTGACCTCTCTCGCTCTCTCTCTCCCAGTAAATAAAAAAAGAAATTTGAAAATAAAAGCGTGTAAGAGATAAACATATACCGGATTGATGTGAACATAGAGAACTGAATAATGTTTAACTAAATGTCTCTTGTTGGACTTCCAAAAACCATTCCCATCTAGAATGCTTTGTAAAGGGGCTATTGCAAACTTTTCTTTTTGTTTTGGTCCGCAATAGCCAAGGTAGGGTGGGCGATGTAAAACCTTAGCAATATCAGAGGACTTGACCATCGACTTTGTGTCACTATATTCTTTACTGATTCGGTTCTGCATGTTCTCATCAGTCGGGTATATTGTTATCCCTTGCACGCTTTTATTTTCAAATTTCTTTTTTTATTTGTTGGGAGAGAGCAAGTAGGCCAACATGGCAGGTGGCAAGACAACCACACCAACTAGCCGACGAGCCAGAAGCCAGACTAATAGAGGGTGAGTTACCACATCATACCCCACACCACCGCTAAAACCGCCTAGCACATTGTGCTAATTACCCCATCTTAGCCCACATCCACACATTGGACATTCCAAGGCCACACATTCTACACTCCAAGCATGCAAGCTGTGAGTGACACCAAAGCATAAGCACAAGCATTTTTTTGTAAACAACAACCCGATAGAGAGCTGAAGTTAGTACTTTAAATAAATGAGCATTCACTTGATTTCTGACAGAGAAAGAGGAACGACGTGTTTTATTTAAAATCAGAATAAAACAAAATAGACCCACAGATTCACCATCAACAAAAACGCACAACGGCAACTCATACCAATCCAGGCTCCCGGATGGTAACTGGCGCAGCTGTACAGAAGATATGAACCTACAAATTTTATTTTTAACTGTATTGTATGTAAGAGAATAAGGTGTGTAAAAAAGAAATGGAAAGTGAAAAAAAAAAAAAATTAAAAAGAGTGCAAAATTAGGACACCACGTCACCGAGGCAAATTAATTTCAAAGTAAGCATGTGTATACACATATACACACATACATATACAAAAAGAAAAAATAATTTATACAATGCATACATATACATCTAAACATCTGTGCATAGAATCAATCGCTGATCACAGCGTCACAAGTGCATACACAAAAAGAAAAATAATTAAAACAATGCACACATATACATATACACGTCAGTGCGTGAAATCAATCGAAGATCACTGCGTCACAAGTGTATGTATATGTATATATATATAAAAAAAAAGACAAATAACTTATACATTGCACATACATATTCATCAGTGCGTAGAATCAATCGCTGATCACTACGTCACCAATGTATACACATAATAATAAAACAAATTTTTTTATTCACGTGTTGCATATATACATAATCATCTGTGCGTAGAATCAATTGCTGATCGCTACGACACAAATCTATATATAAAAATAAAATAATTCAGATATTGCATACATATATATGCATCTGTGCGTAGAATCATTCGCTGATCACTACGTCACGAGTGCACATAAAAAAAAAGAGAGAAAAATAATTTACAAAAACAAGAATGATATGAGAAAATGTGAATTGTATAAAAACAAGCACAGATAACCGCACCACTTATGAAAACAATATACATGCTTATAGATGAAAACTACAAAAAAAACACCGCACTTCCATACAAAAAAAAAAAAACATTTCTTTTCAACCACCGTCACACAAACATAAACACACTAAAAGAACAGCCACAAATACTAATCAAAGTTCATTGCAGAACTCCAGAAAAAGAAGGAAAACAACTACAATAACCTATTAAATAAATACAAATAACCAATAATGTACACCTATTAAGTTAGGAATTTTCACACAATTATACAAACACATATACTCTATTAATATAAAAAAAGAAACTAGAAAGATGGACTAACTTCGGCCGTGCCGCAATTCGTATACCCTTGCAGACTTTCTCTATATAATTCACCAGAAGCATTACTGTAAATTATACATATCAAATTTACGAATTCAAAATTTTGAGCTTGAGAAAAAAAATTTTTCATACCTAAATTTTTTTGTACCGATTGTTCCTATAGCAGCTATTTGATATAGTCGTTCGATTCTGATCAAACTTGGTTGAAGCATTAAGAAGTATATTAAACTCACAAATATCAAATTTCGTGGCATTCTGTTGAAAAACAGATCAAGAATATATATACTTTATATAGTCGCAGATGCTTCCTTCTGTGCGATGCAAACTTCTAACCTCTGCAAGGGTATAAAAACCCCTATACAAAAACAACAACAAATAAGGAGAGAAATAATTGATCAATACCCTAATGTCAAAGAAATTAGTTACCAAAACGAGATCGCGATTAGAACTCAAGAGCTCTAGCTTAACAGACATTCACGAAGAAACTTCCCCGCCACAACAGAGTCGTACGATGGATTCAGGCAATAGTTCTGGCTCTAAATCGGCTTTACGCCAATAAGAAGAGCGAGGTAATTTTGCTTACTGAAATCCAGTCTCCACCAAAGAACTTATCACTTGGAAAGCTGTATATTTATTTTCTTTCTTGGCTAACAGCGGCCAGACACCCACTGCAATCGAAGCAAAGAAGCAGCTCTAAAATGATGTCTGCCTAAACACCTTTTTAGTAAGCCTTAGGGAACCTCTTAGGACATTGATATGGTCTAGAGACCCGGGCTCAATAAGAACAGTCGTTCTATTATCAAGACTCAAACAAACCAAAATCCCGAGGGGACCAATCACGATCAATCAACCGTAACGTCCCATGTACAAATCAGTATACCCAATCATAAAAGAACAACCAGCTAAATTCACAACCCACTCGAGCAACTCAAATCCCTTTAAATCTAATAAGGACAATAACTCAAGCGGTGCATTGACTTCGCACCAATTATTCAACATTGATGAAGCCCAAAATTTTCAACAAGGTGCCTCATCCAACCAATCGGGTACTTAAACAATATCAGTTATGGATCAACCCTGCCTTTCGTATTCCTCACAATCCAAAGAAACCCCTAACTTAAATTTCTTATCGATACTGGGTCAACTCACTCGTTCATTGACCCGACCCTCATTTCACAAGATCTAAGAAAAACCCTCGAAACCCCAGTAATAATAATAACTGTCCTCAACAAACCACTCAATTCAAAAAGAAGTTTCACTCCCATTCTTCAAAAACTTCAACGATCAAGGAGCAATATGCCTCTTGCTTTTTAAGTTCCACCCTAGTTTTGACGGACTTATCGGAATCGATGTCCTATCCAGAATAAAAGCAAAAATAGATTTAGGTGAATCACGATTAGGAACCCCTAACACAACAATGACCATCTTGACACAAAAAAATACAGCAACGGAGGTTTATACGCTGTCCGCCTGTACCAGATGCTAACTGCCACTTCTAGTAGACTCAGAGGAAGGCGATTTTTTTATTAATACCACAGAAATGAATAATAACCTGTTAGTATCTGAGGGTATTTATTAAGCCATAAATGGTACTAGCTACGTAGAAGTGATAAACATTTAACAGGACGACCAAAAATTCCTTTTGTAATACCCTTGCAAGTAACCCCATACAACAAAGAGGACCACGGTGAACAATATACAATACAATGCGACTCTCAGTACCAATACGCTGACACTACGAACATCCCAAACATTGAGACAAGCCACTTAAACGTCGAAGAGAAAGGAGGATTTATGCAAATCTGTAAACAATTTACCAACCTCTTTTACAACAACGACGATCCTCTTACATTCTCGAACGAGATAAAACACTCAATAAATACAAACGATAGCGATCCCATATTTGTCAGATCATATAGGTATCTGTTTATCCACAAACAAGAAGTAAAAGACCAAATAAATAAGATGCTAGAACAAAACATCATTAGACCAAGCCACTCCGCATGGAGTACACCAGTATGGGTCGTACCCCAAAAAAGCAGACGCATCAGGCCAGAAAAAATGGAGGCTAGTAATAGATTATAGAAAATTAAACGACAAGACCGTTTCCGATCGCTATCCTATTCCAAACATCAATGACGTCCTTGACCAAATTGGTAAAACCAAGTACTTCTCCACACTAATGAATTCCACCAAATTCAAATGAACGAAGCTGACATACAAAAAACCGCATTTTCCATGGAGAACGGACATTATAAATTCATCCGAATGCCTTTCGGCCTTAAAAACGCCCCTGCAACGTTTCAGAGAGTCATGGATAACATACTCCGCGACCTCGTTGGCAACATTTGCCTAGTGTATTTAGACCACATAATAATATTTTCACCATCCCTTCAAAAGCATTTAATAGACATCAAAAATGTATTCAATAGACTACTGGAAGCAAATTTCAAGATCCAAATATCCAAATCAAATTTCTTAAGGAAAGAAATAGATTTTTTGGGACACTTGGTTGCCCAAGAGGGCGTTAAGCCAAACCCCAACAAAATTGAAGCCATTAAAGACTTCTCCTGCCCTAGAAATAGAAGAGATATAAAATGGGGGATTATCGAAAATTAGTGGAAGAATTCGCACGTATTACTAAGCCGTTAACAACACAGCTTAAAGGCAAGAAACAAATAACAGTTGACGAAGAATTTACAAACACATTTAAATTTTGTAAAACTCTGCTTTGCAACGATCCAATACTGGAATTTCCTGACTTCACAAAGAAATTCTTTCTAACAACCGACACTAGCAACTTTGCACTCGGGGCAGTACTGTCGCAGGGCACATTAGGAGCAGAGAAACCAGATCGGCAGTAGAACACTCTCGGATACAGAAATCAATTACGGGACGTCAGAGAAAGAAATATAGTAATAATATGGGCGGTGAAGAATTTTAGACCTTACTTGTTCGGTAGAAAGTGTTCGATAGTTACAGACCATAAACCATTGACATGGCTTATGAGTTTTAAAGAACCAAGTTCAAAAATAGTTCGTTGAAGACTCCAACTTCTAGAGTATGACTATGGCATTGTCTATAAGAAAGACTTGCGAAATGTAATCGCAGATGCGCTTAGTAGAATCGACACAAATACATGCGCTAGTATCAATATAAATGACCCCGAACCCATAAAAGTACCAACCAATAATGCAACAATCCCCACCTCGGACAAACCATTAACACAAATAGTACTCCAAACAGGTACAACATCGTATATGGAGACCGTAACACCCTTCAAAAACAAACTAAGACGTGTTTTTACAGAACCAACCTTCGACCAACAAACCATAACGGATATACTAAAGAAGGTTATAAAACCTAACAAACCATGTGCAATTTACGCACCAAGTGAGATATTCAATAAGGTACAAGAGGCCTATTCAAAGCACTTTATGTACCTACCAACACACAAGTTAATCAGATGCATAACCATAGTAACCGAAATACCTGACTTGAAAACACAGGAGGAAGCTATCACGAAATACCACATAAATAAATAATAATCACCGGGGCATCGATAAAACACTCCTGCATCGTAAAATAGAAGTTTACTTTCCGCAAATGAGAAGATTAGTCAAATAACCCAAAAATGCGATACCTGTCAAACACTTAAATACAAAAGACACCCCCCCTCCCTCCCATAATCATCTTAGAGATATCAGAAACTCCCAATAAGCCCATGGACTTAATCCACATAGACGTCTATACAATCAATGCCAAAGTCCATTTGACAATAATAGGCAAGTTTTCAAAGTTCACTAGAGCATATATCTACCAAAAAGGAACTGCGTTAGCGTTTTAAAATATTTAAAAAAATTTATGAGCCTATACGGTATCCCACAAAAAACTGTGTATGATCAAGGGGCAGAATTTTCCAGTCCAATGTTCAAAGAATACTGTGAACAATATAACACAGTTACACATTGCACATCGTTCCAACAGTCCACCAGTAACTCCCCTATAGAAAGAGTTCATTTGACTTCAACCGAAGCATTTAGAATCATACTTCACAAAAGGAAAGAAAAGGGCATAACTCTCGACCACGAAAAAATCCTCTCGGAAACATTAATCACATATAATAACGCTATCCACTCGAGCACGAACCAAACGAACTAAACCTATTCCGCACAGACCTCTATACAGAAGTTAAGGAACAACTTGCGAAAAAAAAGAAAGCAGGATAACAAGACTAAATAAAGAAAGGAACTCACCACAAGCGTTAGTACCAGGCGAAGTATTTTTTAGGAAAGAAAACAAAAGATACAAATTAACCCCTCGATATTCAATAATAATAACTAGGAAAACCCAAAAATTACACAAAGTTACACTTAGGGTAAAACCCAAAACAACTTAACTCACGAACTTAACCTTCACTTTCTGACTTATATTACAGCAGCCTACGGGGTAACACGCAATTCATTTCAATCAACCCCCTGGACGGAACGTCGCCCTTGCTGAGATGTACTAAAGTTATACAAATCTTGTATACTCTATTTATTTACAAAAAGGAAATCTAATTCCTACCTGTTCATAAAAGATTCTGTATATTGAAAATAATTATTATGTTTTATTATACCCTTGCGGAGGGTATTATAAAATTGGTCAGATGTTTGTAACGCATAGAAATAATGATTTCCGACCCCATAAAGTATATATATTCTTAATCAGCATCAATAGCCAAGTCGATATGACCATGTCCGTCTGTCTGTTTCTTCGCGCTTTTTCGAACTTAAATTTTGAGCTACGTGAATAAAAGTCATATCATTCTGTTCATTGATCTTTCATCTAAATCAAGTTTAAGAATTGGTAGGATCGGACAACTATAAGGTATAGAAAAATAGGAAAGATCAGAGGTACGTCGGTCAAATTTGAGTTGTTCAAAACAGTTCTTGTGAGAAAAACTTTTTTGTTTTCTACTTTTACACCTTACCAGTAAGTTTGAATCAGATCGTATAATAAAGATCGACTTAAATCAATAAAATCAATTAATCAACCCCCATCAGCATCAGGATGTATTCATATGCAGCAAATTAAATACGTTTCTATTTGCTTTTATATATGCATACACAAACAACATATATACAAACATACAAACAAACATACATATATGCGAACACGTGCTTGAAAAACTACAAGCTGAGTGCGTAACAGAGAGACAGAAAACTTTTTGTATTGTGTTGTTGTTTTCTAGAATTCGTCATAAAATTTAGAGAGCGAGAAGCTTGCAATGTATATCGAAATAGTGAGGCAGTGAATTTTAGGTTTGGTAGCGCAGTAGGTAGAGATCCATTCTAGAACTGACATTGAGCGAAGGTTCAATTCCGGCCGTAGGCGAACTCGGATTTTTTTGAACAGATGAGAATTATACTTTTACATCATACCAGTAAGTTTGAATCAGATCGGATAATAAACACCGACATAAATCAATAAAATCAATGAATCAACTCCCATCAGCATCAATATGTATGCATATGCAGCCAATTAAATACGTTTATATTTGCTTTTATATATTCGTATACAAACAACATACATGGAAACATACATACATACATATATGCGAACACGTGCTTGAAATAACTACAAGCTGAGTGCGAAACAGAAAGAGACAAAAAACTTTTTGTATTGTGTTGTTCTTTTCTAGCATTCGTCAGAAACTTTAGAGAGCGAGAAGCTGGACGCTTGCAATGTATACCGAAATAGCGATAAATAAGTTTGGTAGCGCAATAGGTAGAGATCGATTCTAGAAAATGACGTGAGCGGAGGTTCAAATCCGGCCGTTGGCAAACTCGAATTTTTTCTTACTGTTTCTTTTTTTGGTTAAAATTTTTTTTTTAATTTTATATTTCCAATTTTTAAAATATCTTGAATCCGATATGACGGAGAAAGTAATCAATTAATCTGCAAGGGTATACAATCTTCGGCACGGCCGAATTTAGCTTCTTTGATATTTTTTATTTAAAATTAAATTAAGTTTTTTTTTAATAGAGAGGGGGAAAAAAAACATATTGATATTTTTGGAAAATTAGTGTAGTAATGAAAATAAAAAAACTTTGAAAATTTATCTTAACTCGTGAATAAGGTGAGAAAATTACAAAAATTTTAAGGCAGCTTAGTTGAATTCTAAGCGACAGATACGTGGAAATATTAGTTGTTAATTTAATATTAAGGTATACATTTGACTTAAATTAAATTATATAAAAAATTCTCCAACCACATTTGTTCGTAAGAAAAGAATGATAGATTTTAGTATTTTGCAAGTTGCACTTTTGTGCTTCAGCTTGCGGGTAGGACTTAAATATAAAGGCAAGTTAAGGCTTACGCATTACTGCGGCCACCTTGCGTTTCTTCGCTCTTAGGCGAAGTTCTGCATTCAATGTCTCCATACGCTCTTTGTTGCGTTGTCGGTCTTCTGGTGTCGTTGCTGTGGCCAGCAAATCTACTTGCAGTCTCCTCTACTGAAGTAGTTTGCGCACTTGGCTTCCTCGATTGTCTTTTTTTTCGTCTCAGTTGTCTTGACGTCCCCGGTTCTCAGCTATTGTGAGTGGGCGTGGAAAGTGCTTATTGTGGTTGCTGGTGTTTTATTTGTGGTTGTGCTGGTTGTTGAATCTGGCTAAATTTACATTCAATATTTGTGCACACTTTCTTGCAGAATTTTATACAGCATGTAGCATGCATACATAGGTATGCGTACTGGTCCTTGGCTACCACTTTAGTGTGAGCGCCAAAGTGCCTACGCTGCAGTTCTCCCAGTCCACATAAGTGGCTGGTAATATTTCGGGATTATATAAACAAAACAACATAGTTCAGGCAGATTATATTTTTCTTGGCTCAGATTGTGGTGACCATATAAAAACTCATATCGTAAAATAGGCCGGACCATTGTAAGGTAAAAAGTTTTAGATTGTAGATGGATCATCAAATTTCTTTCATCATCTTTTAATAAATCCAAGAACACGGTTGTGGAAGTAAAAGACATGAAAGTTAACTAACGGCTCATGAAGATATCGAAATAATTTATATAATCGAGATGTAATGTTATTGCTTTTAAATAATGTAATGTTAATATTTCCAATAAGGAAATATATATATAATATTCCATAATTATAGTTATGCGTGCAGTTTATCACCTTTAAAATTGACATAAAAATCATTTATATAGAGAATCCAAAAGTTCATCAAACGTCATCAGGCCTGCTGACATCGTGGGACTTTGGTCGTAAGTACGGCATAGCCGCAATCATTATTATAAACAAAAATTATTTGCTTGAAATTAAAAAAAAGGTAACAATGTACCCTCAACTGGTGATAACTGTTCTCAAACTTTATTAATCCATATAAATATAAATCAAAACCTTTAATTCTGCTAATTGAAAGTTATGTTGAAAGTAAATCGAATATCATTACCTAGTTCTTTTGAAGATGTGACAGACTAGGTCGATTCCAATATTTTAGTAATTTCTATATAAAGTTCCCTTCAGGAATGGTCTCATACATAGTTAGAAATGTATTAGAAATGTACTTAGATCTCCTTTTTATTTTCGAGAATGTTTATATTAATTATTAATTATCCTATAAAATATAATATGTTTGACATTGAATTTCTTTATCATGAAGATAACTTATTGAAACTTTGTATAAATAAATTACGTTTTGCAATGGAGTAATATTGATCATTATTCCTTAAGGAGGATGCAAGTGTGATTAGAATGACGTGAATTTCGTTTGGGATTTTCCAGACTTTTTAAGCGCTGCAATGAAAATCATGGTAGGGCGGGTAGAGAGCGCGACTACTTTAATATCATTGTAGTCAAAATAATCCATAACACTGTTCTTCCTCTTCTTCTAATTCTATCCCTTCTTGGCATTTAATTTTAGGGACTTTCTTTTTTTTTATTTGTATATATACTGTGTAAGTGGGTTGGGCATAACTTGTCAACGAACCCCCCCAGCCGATTGTTTTGCTAGCCGCAATAAGAGTCCCGCAGATCAGTTATTTCAACGCCGATATCTTACACACGTAGCGTATCTCCCTTTTGTTGTAATTTTTGTTAAAACATTTGCAGGTCGGGCACGGTACGGTACGACTGCATCCAGTTGTATGTTACATAATTAAAAAATGGCGCCCAACGTGGGGCAGAGGCCAGTCAAAGCTGACACGAGGTTAGGCTAGACTAGACGAGGTTACACGAGACTAGTCGAAGTAGACTCGAAGTCAGATTTCTCGAAGTCAGATAGGCACGGAGCGATGCTCGTGCTATTAGGCACCTTCGGTTTTCCTATTTGGTTAAGCTCCATCTCTTTGGAAGTCCTTTTTTCTATATCTTCTTTAACTTTATTATTTTTCTTCTATCCTTCAAATTTATTGATTCCAATGCTGCGATCATTCGGAATAACCATATGTTGCTGTAAGCGATGTAGTGGTCCATGGCGCAAGTAATTTCAATAATAGTCTTTGATCTTTTCCTTATCTCTTTATTAAAATTTTAGCTAATTGTTATGATTTGAAAATTTAGTAAAAGCGTCGTTTGTCCCAGTTTGGAATTATGACTTTTGACTCTAGATCGAAATATCATCCACTTGGACAGCGTCAAGAGCATTTGAAACCCTAATGTAAATTGGTTTTATTCAAATCTAATTCTTCTGTTTTGTTAACTTTTTGAAAAACAGTCTATGAACTACGATATGATAGTCTGATTGGATTTTGTCATGAGATATTTGTATCACACGGTTACCGCAGATATTTTATTGTACAGGCTCATTAGAATTGTGCATCAAATGAATAACAAATCCCTTATTGACAACACTAACTTAATTGTCTGCCAACTGAGAATGGCATAGCATTTAACAATAGGAAAGGAATTTCGAGATTGGCTGGTATGCAACCCTCAACTCGACCTCCTACATGTTTTAAGTTATGACTCGTTGGATTCTTATAATTAAGGAAGTAATTGCCTCAAATTTTCCTGAGACCAAGCAAGTCCACGCGTCGAAGTGTTAATACTTTTGCATGGTACTCCCTAAAAAAGAACAGAAAAAAAAAAAACGTAATTTTATTTCATCACCTTGCTAATCCGAAAGGGAATGTATTTATATTATTGAAACATATCTATTAGAATCAGAAAACGTTTCGCTTATTTATCCTTATTTAACAAATTTTTGTTATAAATTTTCAAAAAATTATTAAGCGAAAAAACCATAAGAAACCCAAAATGCCTGTGGAGCATAGTTTTGAAGAATCTCAGGATCCTTCACAAAATGCTTCGGCATCCGAAACGAAGTGTATTATTTGTGCGCAACTACTTCTGGATAACCAGGATGTAGCAACGACGAAATGCGGTCACTATTTCCATAGAAAGTGCATTTCAACTTATTTAGAAAAAACTCATGAATGTCCTGTATGCAAAACTTTGTGTCATGTGAGGGATTTGCAACCTCCAATAACCTCTCAGGCAGATGCAACTATAGGAACCATTCCAAAAATACATAATACACGAAGTAAATCTACTGGACAATCAGAAGTCAGAAATGAGGCAGCAGCTCATTCACCAAATATATCACCTATTTCGCTCGGTAATGGAAACGCTATTAGGCAAAAGGAGCAGGTAAAGTTTCCAAAACCAAAACGACCAGGACGTCCATTAAAACAACAGTTTCAGTCTGTTCGGTCCGAAACGACTAATTGGCGCGGACGAACTCACAGAGGTCCGGTTAGATCATATGCTTCTCAACCAACTGGATCAGAAATAGATTATGAGATTTTTTTCCAACGTATGGAAGAGAAAATGGATCGGCGCTTAAGCAATATGAATTTAAATAGTGCGGTGTCAGGACGGCGTATTCCAAACACGCAGAGTAGGCCTTTAATATCACCTGAACAAGCACATAGTTCACCTCGGTCTTCAGCTTTTTCATATTCTGGCAATAATGGGGATAAAGCAACCCAAATCATTCAAAGTTGGGGTTTTAAATTTGATGGAGAAATGAAAGGTCCTACCGTTCAAGAATTTTTGTATCGAGTGCATGCATTAACCTTGGATAGTCTACATGGAGATTTTTCCTTGGTTTGTAAAAATCTGCATATTTTATTGTCAGGCAAAGCTAGAGAGTGGTACTGGAGGTACAGAAAAAGTACACCCGTTGTGGAATGGGAGGAATTTTGTGACAGTTTCAAGAGTCAATACCATGACAATAAGGACGATGATCTTATACTTGAAGAAATACGGTCCCGTAAACAACAACCTGGTGAACCTTTCGATGTTTTCTATGATGACATTTCCTTGCTTGTGGGTAGATTGACTATTCCATTAGAAGAAAATAGAATCGTACAACTTCTACAAAGAAATCTCATACCAGAAGTTCGCGAGGCGTTACTATATGTTACGGTGAGTTCGGTTAATCAACTTCGGCAGCTAGTGCAACGACGAGAGAACCTATTGGGGGAGACGTTAGTAAAGCGACCCGTAAAATCACTAAATGCTTCAAAGAACTTTGTGAGATCAGTCTCAGAGATAGTTGAGGATGAGTCTCCGAACTTAGATAAAATAGACTCGGAGGTAAATGCAGTTAAATCAATTATTAGACCCGGGAAATCCATTACATGTTGGAACTGTGACAGGGAAGGACATTTTTGGGATATGTGTGATGAAGTCAGAAAAATTTTCTGTTATGGATGCGGAGCGAAAAATATTTACAAGCCGCAATGTCCATCGTGTTGTAAAGGGGCGGAAAACGATCGCCAGGGCCCATCTGTGAGGAACAACAGAGGGGTCCGCCATTAAAAACCATCCAATCCTCATTTCGTACTCGTCATTAGAACAACGAGCACCACAAAACACTACCGAAACAATAAATACACAACTTACCAAACAACCAGACTTTCTTAATCAAACTCTCGAAACAAATCTTCGATATCGACCTTATCCTGAACGCGTGGATAATTATGTCAAAGCGCGTGAAAGAATTTTTGGCGCGACAATATCTCTCATTGAGCAAAACCCAAACGATCAACAATTCGTATGCGATCTTTTTGGGGTAGAATTAAAAACACTCGGAAATTACTTATAAATTCGGTAATCAACGAGGCTGCCGATGGACGCTTATATGCATCCGTTAGTTTTCTAACTTTCTCAGAAGTCAGATTGCTAGACACAGGTGCAAATATCAGTTGTCTCGGAGCAGACTTAGCGAAATGCGACTGGTTTAATAACAGTCAATTTTCTAAAGTAACTTCCCAAGTTAAAACGGCGGATGGCAACAATCATGTCGTTATTGGATTTGTCAAGTTGGACGTTACTTATCGCAATCAGACAAAACAAATAACTTTTTATATTATCCCTTCAATTAAAAATCGAGTAATACTTGGAATTGATTTTTGGAAAGCTTTTCGTTTAGCACCAGGGTTAATATCTTCTGTAGAATCTGCAGAAAATTTCGATTCAGAATTGCAACCCTCTGCACATAAACAACTTCCATTAGGTATCTCACAGCAAAAACAATTGGATACAGTTATTAAATTGTTCCCAAATTTTGATGAACAAGGGCTAGGTAGAACTTCTGTGTTACAATATCATATTGATGTAGATGACTCGGCTCCTATCAAGCAGCGATTTTATCCAGTATCTCCAGCGGTGGAGAAACTGTTGTATCAAGAAGTTGACAGAATGTTAGAACAAGGGGTGATTGAAAAATGTAACAGCCCGTGGAGTTCACCCATGCGTCTGGTGATAAAACCAGGTTAAGTGCGTCTTTACTTAGATGCACGCAAAATCAATGAAGCAACTAGAAAAGATGCCTATCCACTTCCAAATATAGATGGCATATTTGCTAGACTACCTAAGGCAAATATAATAACGAAAATCGATCTCAAGAATGCATTTTGGCAAATTGCACTGACTGAGGAGTCAAAGGCGATTACGGCTTTTACCATCCCGGGACGGCCTTTGTATCAATTCGTGGTAATGCCTTTTGGATTGTGTAATGCTCCTCAGACAATGTGTCGTTTGATGGATGAATTGATCCCGCCAGAGCTTAGGTATTGTACCTTTGGTTACTTAGATGATTTGTGCGTGGTTTCTGAAGATTTTGATGAACATTTGTCAGTTTTGATTAGATTGTCTCAACAATTTCGTAAAGCAACCCTTACACTGAATGTTACAAAAAGCAAGTTCTGTGTTACCGAAGTTGCATATTTAGCATACGTTATATGCTAAATTGACTTTGGTATTGGCGCCGTTCTCGTCCAAATGTCTGATGAAGGCATTGAAAAACCAGTGGCATTTATGTCGAAAAAACTTAATACGGCCCAACGCAATTATAGCGTTACAGAGAGAGAATGTTTGGCAGCCTTAGAAGCAATTGAAAAATTCCGATGTTATATTGAAATGCAAGAATTCGAAGTAATCACTGATCATTCAAGTTTGGTCTGGCTAATGAAGCAACCGAATCTAAAGGGGAGATTAGCTCGCTGGGCTATGAAATTACAGTGTTACAAATTTTCAATTAGTCATAGACGGGGTCAAGATAATATTGTGCCAGATGTGTTTTTAGAAGAAATTACCACTTTGGAAGAAATTACTCCGGACATCGACTTAGACTCGGGGGACTTTCTCGAATCTGAATATGTTCATTTAAAGGAGAAAATACTCGCGAATAAAGACGATTATCCAGATATTAAAGTACTAGATAAGTTTGTATATGTGCGCACCGAGCATGATGATGGTACGCAGATTGGTGGACAATTTGTTGGAAACTTTGGATACCCTCAGGATTAAGAGTAGACATCATAAAACGAGCTCATGACAGCGTTATAGCTGCTCATGGTGGAATGGCAAAAACTATCCATCTGATAAGAAGGAAATTCTTTTGGCCAGGTATGGTGGCTCAAGTTCGTAACTATGTTAGAAATTGTGAAGTCTGCAAGAGTACCAAGGCACCCAATTATAGTCTAAAACCACCTATGGGAAAAGCAACCGTCACCATACGCCCATTTCAACGCTTGTATATCGATATTCTAGGACCATATCCACGTAGTAAAAATGGAAATATTGGATTACTTATAGTATTAGACCATTTCTCAAAATTTCATTGGTTGTGTCCTCTTAAGAAATTTACCTCATTAGCGATTAAAACATTTTTGCAAGACCACATATTGTTTATGTTTGGCGGCCTGAATGTATAGTAAGTGATAACGACTCTCAGTTTAAAGCAACAGACTTTAACGCTTGGTTGACATCCTTGGGTATAAGGCATATTTTTACCGCTTTATATTCTCCTCAATCAAATGCTTCTGAGCGGGTTAATCGGTCCCTAAGCGACAATTAGAGCGTTCTTGAAAAAAGACCATAGAGAATGGGATGCTCATATTCCGGCAATCAGTGGTGCCCTTTGCAATAGACTGCATCAAAGTTTGAACTGTTCCCCTTATCACGCATTATTTGGATTCGATATGGTTACCCATGGAACACATTACAAATTACTGAATAAGATTAATTTGTTAGATGGGGCCATCAATGTGAGTTACGAAAAAATGTACCACAAGCGGCAGAGCACAATGCTAAACAATATAATTTACGAACTCGAAATATTATGTATAAAGTAGGCCAAGAAGTATATCGTAGAAACTTTAGCAAAAGCAATTTCGGCAAAAATATCAATGCCAAATTTAATCTGCAATGGCTCAAATCTAGAATAAAAGAGAAGCTTGGTAATTGTTACTATGTTTTAGAAGATTTACATGGTAGACCTTAGGGAACCTATCACGCAAAAGACATTAGACAATAATTGATCTAGTTATTTTTTTTTCAGTCCAATTCCATGTAAAAATAAAATTTATTTTTGAAATTTGACTGTGGGTGTGATAGTCAATTATTGCCTGGTGATATTTTTGTTGAAATGACTGTATTCAAGCTCAGATTTAAGCTCAGAACTAAGCTCACAATTTAGAATAGAGTTAAACTCAGCTTTAAGCTCAAAATGAGTGGAACCTGGAATGTGCGGAAGCCAAGCTTCAAGATAAGCTCCTCTCCCACGCTATTGAGTGCATTGCTTCTGAGTGACTTTTCAGTGCATTAAAGACCAAGAGACAATTCAGTCGTGTGTTTAACACGTGTAATTAAAAATAAAAAAATAACCACATGCAAACGATATGATCTCAGACCACGAGGTCTGCATCCTAATCAAAATTTTATGAACATTAAATAACACAATCGGGTCATCATGTTCAGTGAATAGCTAATTGGAATGCAGCAGACTCTTGGTGGCTAAATTATTTTTAGCAAATTGTGCATTTCTTTCAAACTAGCCCATTGAGGTTAAGCACTCGAAAAGGTATTTGACTATAAAATAATTAGGCTGTCTTACTATAGTCTATTTTACTTCCCTCTAGTTAAACGTCTAGGAAAATCAAGCCCAAAAGGATGGCTAAATAAATACGAGAAAACTGTCCCCTTCAAGCAAATTGTGCATTTTTTTCAAACTAGCCCATTGAGGTTAAGCACTCGAAAAGGTATTTGACTATAAAATAATTAGGCTGTCTTACTATAGTCTATTTTACTTCCCTCTAGTTAAACGTCTAGGAAAATCAAGCCCAAAAGGATGGCTAAATAAATACGAGAAAACTGTCCCCTTCAAGTGGTGCCTCAGCGATGACGTCACCAACACACGTGTGTCGAGACGTAGCTGTTTGCATGTTCAATTCTTATTATATTATTCTATTATAATAAAATTGATAATAAAGTCATTGGAAAATCAAATCAACTCCTAGTTCCTTGGAGTTTGATAACAAAGGATTCGAAAACCACTTGATGTAGCAACCGATTTCCTGTATTGGGAAGTTATGTACTCTCCATTTATAAAATACAAATCACTTTCTCGGTCTGGAAAATATTCTGATGTGGAAATACTTTCTCTCCGACTCAGCAAGAAGCAATCGCGGATTTATCTAAAGGAAATAAGAGAGAGTCCGATTAAATTCAGTATCCTGTCTCGTCGACCACACGTCCCTCCTCGTCGATTTACAATTCTACAACCAGCGACTACCCAGGATTTAATAGAGTCCAATTAACTCGACGTTAAAGATCACGTCAACCAGCTTAAGTTGTCTTTTCCAAAGTTTTACTTTGAAATCCCTTAATTTAGTTTGTATAATATTTAGAATTTTCTTTTGCTTTTTTTTTCTTTCCTTTTTAATTTGCTGAGAACATTAATTCTTATAAATACCTTTCCATAATTATAGTTATGCGTGCAGTTTATCACCTTTAAAATTGACATAAAAATCATTTATATAGAGAATCCAAAAGTTCATCAAACGTCATCAGGCCTGCTGACATCGTGGGACTTTGGTCGTAAGTACGGCATAGCCGCAATCATTATTATAAACAAAAATTATTTGCTTGAAATTAAAAAAAGGTAACAATGTACCCTCAACTGGTGATAACTGTTCTCAAACTTTATTAATCCATATAAATATAAATCAAAACCTTAATTCTGCTAATTGAAAGTTATGTTGAAAGTAAATCGAATATCATTACCTATTCCAAGATTTTAGTAATTTCTATATAAAGTTCCCTTCTGGAATAGTCTCATACATAGTTAGAAATGTATTAGAAATGTACTTAGATCTCCTTTTTATTTTCGAGAATGTTTATATTAATTATTAATTATCCTATAAAATATAATATGTTTGACATTGAATTTCTTTATCATGAAGATAACTTATTGAAACTTTGTATAAATAAATTACGTTTTGCAATGGAGTAATATTGATCATTATTCCTTAAGGAGGATGCAAGTGTGATTAGAATGACGTGAATTTCGTTTGGGATTTTCCAGACTTTTTAAGCGCTGCAAGGAAAATCATGGTAGGGCGGGTAGAGAGCGCGACTATTTTAATATCATTGTAGTCAAAATAATCCATAACACTGTTCTTCCTCTTCTTCTAATTCTATCCTTTCTTGGCATTTAATTTTAAGGACTTTCTTTGTTTTTATTTGTATATATACTGTGTAAGTGGGTTGGGCATAACTTGTCAACGAACCCCCCAGCCGATTGTTTTGCTAGCCGCAATAAGAGTCCCGCAGATCAATTATTTCAACGCCGATATCTTCCACACGTAGCGTATCTCCTTTTTGTTGTAATTTTTGTTAAAACATTTGCAGGTCGGGCACGGTACGGTATACAAACTTCGGCACGGCCGAATTTAGCTTCTTTGATATTTTTTATTTAAAATTAAATTGAGTTTTTTTTTAATAGAGAGGGGGAAAAAAAACATATTGATATTTTTGGAAAATTAGTGTAATAATGAAAATAAAAAAACTTTGAAAATTTATCTTAACTCGTGAATAAGGTGAGAAAATTACAAAAATTTTAAGGCAGCTTAGTTGAATTCTAAGCGACAGATACGTGGAAATATTAGTTGTTAATTTAATATGATTGATTCACAATTAAGGTATACATTTGACTTAAATTAAATTATATAAAAAATTCTCCAACCACATTTGTTCGTAAGAAAAGAATGATAGATTTTAGTATTTTGCAAGTTGCACTTTTGTGCTTCAGCTTGCGGGTAGGACTTAAATATAAAGGCAAGTTAAGGCTTACGCATTACTGCGGCCACCTTGCGTTTCTTCGCTCTTAGGCGAAGTTCTGCATTCAATGTCTCCATACGCTCTTTGTTGCGTTGTCGGTCTTCTGGTGTCATTGCTGTGGCCAGCAAATCTACTTGCAGTCTCCTCTACTGAAGTAGTTTGCGCACTTGGCTTCCTCGATTGTCTTTTTTTTCGTCTCAGTTGTCTTGACGTCCCCGGTTCTCAGCTATTGTGAGTGGGCGTGCAAAGTGCTTACCTCTGTGTCGGGCCAGTCTTCGCTCATTTATTATTTCCACTTTTATTAGTTATTGTGGTTGCTGGTGTTTTATTTGTGGTTGTGCTGGTTGTTGAATCTGGATAAATTTACATTCAATATTTGTGCACACTTTCTTGCAGAATTTTATACAGCATGTAGCATGCAATATATGTGAATGTATATAGACATATATGTAGACGTCATATACATAGGTATGCGTACTGGTCCTTGGCTACCACTTTAGTGTGAGCGCCAAAGTGCCTACGCTGCAGTTCTCCCAGTCCACATAAGTGGCTGGTAATATTTCGGGATTATATAAACAAAACAACATAGTTCAGGCAGATTATATTTTTCTTGGCTCAGATTGTGGTGACCATATAAAAACTCATATCGTAAAATAGGCCGGACCATTGTAAGGTAAAAAGTTTTAGATTGTAGATGGATCATCAAATTTCTTTCATCATCTTTTAATAAATCCAAGAACACGGTTGTGGAAGTAAAAGACATGAAAGTTAACTAACGGCTCATGAAGATATCGAAATAATTTATATAATCGAGATGTAATGTTATTGCTTTTAAATAATGTAATGCTAATATTTCCAATAAGAAAAGAAGTCGTTGTGTAGGTTTTGTCGGTATAAACTGAACTGAATTTATTTCGAAAAATATTCTACTGCTTAGTCTAAGAATTTAAGTATATAAGTTCTGCCGCTGAAGGCATCAGAACGAGAGAGCGTAGTATGTATGTATATATATAAATATATATGTACAGATGGTACATACTCAAAAAGTGCTAGCGTTTCCGCTGCGGTCAGTCCGCATAAGTGACGGATCCTATTACTGCACTTATGTATATATTTTGATTATTTAAACTTATTTACTTTATGTTGAGCATATGACCACTGGTTACATTGTATACTCTACAATGCTCATTTGGCATACAACATACTACACCTCCCCTTTTTTAACGTAACGTAATATAGTGTAGTTATTTAATGAAAAAAAAATTATTATTAGTATTATTTTTATTTAATTTTTATCTTATATATATTATGTTGTATATTTGGTTTTTTTTTTTTTTTTTTTTTTGCGTTTTTTCATAT
Source organism: Drosophila sturtevanti (assembly GCA_018150375.1). NCBI lineage: Eukaryota > Metazoa > Arthropoda > Insecta > Diptera > Drosophilidae > Drosophila > Drosophila sturtevanti. Next base: position 42,446 of record JAECWJ010000662.1, read on the forward strand.
TTGATGATATATATATATGTATTTATATTCAAAAGTAAAAATTGTTTTGTTTACTAGATAGAATCAGTAAATGTTTTTATATATAATAATTTTTTTTATATATATATAGTAAGGTTTTTTTTTTTTTTGTGTTTGTTCAAGGTTAGACATACTCATAATACCTTTATGAGAAAATTAGAAGGATTATGAAGTAAAACCTTTACCCTATCTTTATGTACTATTTGTTTCCTTTTTTATGTTGTAATATTATCTCTATTGTCTATTCCTATGAACTTAAATGGTCCTATATAAGTAGAGTATAACTTTTATCCTTATTCATTTTTTTTCTTTTACAGGACTTTATTTCCTATTTGTATGCTTACATCTGATACTTTATTATCAGTATTTTGATATTATAAGCTATTTCTAGTCTAAACTTTTCGTCCTTAATGTAATCGTCGTTGTAATGTCTGGTGGTGGTGTGCAGTAGACGTTATGTTGTCTATCTTTAGATATTTGCACTTGTCATTAATTATGGATTTTTATATTCTGTTTCCATGTCCGCAATGAACGTCTTCATTGGACCGTACTTCAGAATAAAGTTTTCAAATATTGTTTGTGAGAGTCAATTATTGCCTGGTGATATTTTTGTTAACATGACTGTATTTAAGTTCAGATTTAAGCTCAGATTTAAGCTCAGAACTAAGCTCACAATTTAGAATAGAGTTAAACTCAGCTTTAAGCTCAAAATGAGTGGAACCTGGAATGTGCGGAAGCCAAGCTTCAAGATAAGCTCCTCTCCCACGCTATTGAGTGCATTGCTTCTGAGTGACTTTTCAGTGCACTAAAGACCAAGAGACAATTCAGTCGTGTGTTTAACACGTATAATTAAAAATAAAAAAATAACCACATGCAAACGATATGATCTCAGACCACGAGGTCTGCATCCTAATCTAAATTTTATGAACATTAAATAACACAATCGGGTCAACATGTTCAGTGAATAGCTAATTGGAATGCAGCAGACTCTTGGTGGCTAAATTATTTTTGGCAAATTGTGCATTTTTTTCAAACTAGCCCATTGAGGTTAAGCACTCGAAAAGGTATTTGACTATAAAATAATTAGGCTGTCTTACTATAGTCTATTTTACTTCCCTCTAGTTAAACGTCTAGGAAAATCAAGCCCAAAAGGATGGCTAAATAAATACGAGAAAACTGTCCCCTTCAAGTGGTGCCACAGCGATGACGTCACCAACACACGTGTGTCGAGACGTAGCTGTTTGCATGTTCAATTCTTATTATATTATTCTATTATAATAAAATTGATAATAAAGTCATTGAAAATCAAATCAACTCCTAGTTCCTTGGAGTTTGATAACAAAGGATTCGAAAACCACTTGATGTAGCAACCGATTTCCTGTATTGGGAAGTTATGTACTCTCCATTTATAAAATACAAATCACTTTCTCGGTCTGGAAAATATTCTGATGTGGAAATACTTTCTCTCCGACTCAGCAAGAAGCAATCGCGGATTTATCTAAAAGAAATAAGAGAGAGTCCGATTAAATTCAGTATTCTGTCTCGTCGACCACACGTCCCTCCTCGTCGATTTAGAATTTGTAACGTGCAACGTATGGAGTAGGCGAGATGTTGTTGCTTATGGGTATGGGCAGCACGCTGAAATAGTCCGGCTACTGGCTCGTCGGCCACGGGGGGGGTGGTGTTATTATTTTGCCATACCATAAGGCCTACAGGGTTATTATTATAATACTCGCGTGCTAAGAAGCCAGTAATTAATTTAGGGTAGAGAACAAAACTTTACACCCGAATGGTACATCCGCTCAAACAAAAAGAAAATTCACAGGAGTGTGTCTCCTCAGATGTTCGGAGGAGTTCACGCCCACCCTACCTTGGTCTTGTGATACCGCATTCATTTTCACAAGCCCCCTTTTAACTTTAGGGAAACACTACTTCAACATGCTGTGGGAGATCAAACGAACTTGGTTATACTAGCACATTATAATATATTTATTTAATATCTAAGACAAAACAAAATCTATAATTGCGATCATTTTAAATATAAAATTAAAAATAATGATTTTTGTATAAACTCTAATTAATCCCTCAATACCCCAACATAAATTAACATAAAATTATTATTTCCTATGCATCTATCCCCTTCTTGCTACGGTGCAAATAATGCAGGAAAAAAAAAAGATCAAGAAAAAAATTTAGCCCATATGCTTTCGCTTACTACCGTTTGCTTTTACTTCTCCTTTTTCTCAAGTCTTGTTTACCTAATTTTCAATGTCTTTTGTTTATTATACTTTTTTTTCTTTTGGACTATGTGAGGGAAGAAGGGACAAGGAAATATAACTTTATTTTTTTTGTAAATTTTCTACTGGGTCTAGAGATACTCTTTCATAATTAATTTGGCGTCACAGTGCCTTTGCAACTAATTACCGAAACACTGGGGCAAATTAATTTATTTACGCGATCTACGCTATCTCACCCACGATTAAAATGACAATGAGATACAAAAAAAATAAAAAAATAGAAAAATTTCACTTACAGTGTTTCTGCTGGTAGTCCATCGATGAAGCGCTTCCGATGCCGCCAGCTGTAAAAGAAACTAAAAATTTTCACAAAAAAAAACACACTAAACAAAAGAAAGAACCGGCATCTGGGACAAGTGCAATTATCAATGTTTCAGAATTGAAAATGATCTTATTTTAAATTTTTTTCATTAATATTTTACTCTATCTTCCTTTCTCTCAAGCTATAGCGGGAGAGAAAGGTAGATGAAGAAGGAAAAACGAAACTCAAAATTTACGCGGGTTTTTTTTTTCTTTTTCTTTTTTTTTCTTAACCCTTCTTTTTTTCTTTTTTTTTCCCTCCAAATTAAAACTTATCAAATTTTCTTGTTTTCTCTACTTTTCACTGCCCAGATGCACCACTTTTTCCCGCCGTTCGCCCGCTCCGCGCTTAAAGGGCAGCGTCAGCCATCGCTGTTTGCCTAGAACTGAGAGGCTAGCTTTCCTCTCTCTCTCTCAGCCGATCCAGTGCATTTGCAGTCTCCAAAAAAAATAGCGCTCATCTGCAATGATCAGCTGATGGTGGTGACGTCACGGTGGCTGTTTGTTTGTTTTTTTTTTCTTTCTCTGCCCAGCAAAGTCTAGCCTGTAACACCCGTCTATGTGATAATATGCCAATTTTTTTCTCTAAATTTTGCTTACCCGCTCTATGGATACACAAGACTTTAACAAGTGTGTAACTTGACTTTCACTTTTTAACTTATTAATTATTCACCAGTAATATGCACATATAAAAGTTAATTATTACTTTTTTTTCTTTTACTTTTTCCCGCTCTAAAGTTTTCTTACGGCCTTGTTACTAGGCAATTTAAATCGAATTAGAACAATTGGCGCGTAGATGGCCTCTATTTATACCCAAGGCTTTCCCTATTTCCTTATGAGTTCGCCTTTCGGTTTCCTCTCCAAAGATGACCTCTGCTCTATTTCTCAACCAAAAGGAATTTGTACTCTTAATTAGTAGTGACGAGTTTCCATCGTCATAATGTGCAGCATACTTTTTGTCCGAAACCAAAAAAACTCGCTACAAGACGCACATTGCAAATTCTACAACCAGCGACTACCAGGATTTAATAGAGTCCAATTAACTCGACGTTAAAGATCACGTCAACCAGCTTAAGTTGTCTTTTCCAAAGTTTTACTTTGAAATCCCTTAATTTAGTTTGTATAATATTTAGAATTTTCTTTTGCTTTTTTTTTTCTTTCCTTTTTAATTTGCTGAGAACATTAATTCTTATAAATACCTTTCCATAATTATAGTTATGCGTGCAGTTTATCACCTTTAAAATTGACATAAAAATCATTTATATAGAGAATCCAAAAGTTCATCAAACGTCATCAGGCCTGCTGACATCGTGGGACTTTGGTCGTAAGTACGGCATAGCCGCAATCATTATTATAAACAAAAATTATTTGCTTGAAATTAAAAAAAGGTAACAATGTACCCTCAACTGGTGATAACTGTTCTCAAACTTTATTAATCCATATAAATATAAATCAAAACCTTAATTCTGCTAATTGAAAGTTATGTTGAAAGTAAATCGAATATCATTACCTAGTTCTTTTGAAGATGTGACAGACTAGGTCGATTCCAATATTTTAGTAATTTCTATATAAAGTTCCCTTCTGGAATGGTCTCATACATAGTTAGAAATGTATTAGAAATGTACTTAGATCTCCTTTTTATTTTCGAGAATGTTTATATTAATTATTAATTATCCTATAAAATATAATATGTTTGACATTGAATTTCTTTATCATGAAGATAACTTATTGAAACTTTGTATAAATAAATTACGTTTTGCAATGGAGTAATATTGATCATTATTCCTTAAGGGGGATGCAAGTGTGATTAGAATGACGTGAATTTCGTTTGGGATTTTCCAGAGTTTTTAAGCGCTGCAAGGAAAATCATGGTAGGGCGGGTAGAGAGCGCGACTACTTTAATATCATTGTAGTCAAAATAATCCATAACACTGTTCTTCCTCTTCTTCTAATTCTATCCCTTCTTGGCATTTAATTTTAGGGACTTTCTTTTTTTTTATTTGTATATATACTGTGTAAGTGGGTTGGGCATAACTTGTCAACGAACCCCCCCAGACGATTGTTTTGCTAGCCGCAATAAGAGTCCCGCAGATCAGTTATGTCAACGCCGATATCTTACACACGTAGCGTATCTCCCATTTGTTGTAATTTTTGTTAAAACATTTGCAGGTCGGGCACGGTACGGTTCTACTGCATCCAGTTGTATGTTACATGTTATATAATTTAGACAGTATCACTTCTTAGGGTCACCGATATGATTAACCACGGAGATGAATATAAACTTTTCAGGAATTTAAACTTGTTGAAAGAGTCAATACCGTTAAATAGAACAGATGCTCTCCAATTGCTTCGAAAAGAGGTTCAACTCAACAGTAAAAAGGCATATGAGCGTAACGCGAATCAGTACAATTTAAGATCAAGACCTGGTTCTTATAAAATTGGCCAAGAAATCTTTAAAAGAAATTTCAATTTAAGTAACTTCAGTCAAAACTATAATAAGAAGTTGGGGCCGCAGTTTTCCAAATGTCGGATCAAAAATAAAATAGGAAATGTTTATTACTTGTTAGAGAATTCGCAAGGGAAAGAAATAGGAACTTATCGTGCTCAGGATCTTCGTCCATAAAATTCCAGTTAATCTCCCTCCTGTTAGTTGGTAGAATTACCTGGGTTTGTAGCAGTCGCGTGCAATTTAAATAATTTATTATCCGCCGCACATTTAATTTTCCGTTAGTTCTGCTGTACGAAAAAAATATACAGCGAAGTCTAACTAGAACTTGGGGAAATAGATAATCCAAAGCTTTTGTTGTTGGACAGCTTTGATCTTAATATATTATCTCTGAATAAGCTTTCTACTGTTTAATCGCAGCTAACTTAAGTTAGAGAGGGCTTTAGAGAATCAGTAAAAGGCTATAAAAGGCGTGAGAACATGTAACACAACCTCTTTTTCCATCGAACGTTCAATTCAGTGATATTGAAAAAAAATATCCATAATTTTTGTAAAAGAAATGGAAAAATTAATTAACTTTGAGTTCGACCAAACCAACTATGGGATAGACATCTACCAAAGGGTGCATAAAAAGGAATTGGTTAAGGTTTTTTTTAAAGCATAATTGCTTAACCTAAAACTTTGGCTATCTACAATTTTTTTCAGTTACTTGAATTCAATTGAAAAGGTATGTGAGTGGGCATTCTTCACTCCATTTGTAAAAATTACAAGAGTTTTTGTAATAATGAATTTTGTTTATATAAACTGAGTTTACTTGGGACTTCGTTTTTTATGAGGAAAGGAATTTCGACGAAAGAAAAATTATGCGTGCGATCGGTTCAATAGTTCATTTTCGATTATATTTCATTTTTTCTTCTTAAACTTACGTCGGCGAGGCGGGTCGAATTCGCTTCAATACAGTTCGATCCCGCCTGCCTCTAACTGCAACATCAAACATTTATTGGAAAATACAACACATCCACATAGCGCTCATCTGCACTTACACCGGCCCCCTTGGAGGGCTTCAGGCCTTCAAAAAACTGGCAGTGGTGCCAGACTCTGGCGCTCTTTCGAATTTTTTTTATATCTTCTCGGAATTCTTTATTTTGAAGTATTTCAACAATTTTGTGAAATGCTTCTTTTCGCTCTAATGGTGATGGAATTACATCATCGAATATGGTCGATTTATTTTTGCATCTACAGCTGAAACGGAACACATAACAGAACACTCTTATTAGTTTTGTATGTGACGAAAAGGCTTCGATGGTCTCAATTAGCGGATTCTCGTTGATTACCAGGGTCAGCACGATAGTTGGACATATTGATTGACTGGCCAATTTGCGGTTGTCCGAGAAACCCAGGTCCTGATAACCAAATCGAATCAACTAGCTCGTCAACATTACAACCACGAGACACAATGTCTGCTGGGTTCTGTTTTGTTGGTACATGTCGCCATGATACGTTCTCTGAGCATTCTTGGATTTCAGCCACCCTGTTCGAAACGAACGTTGCCAACGCCGAAGGGTGTGACTTTATCCAATGAAGAGTTATTTCCGAATCGGACCAAAGAAAAGTACGCTCAACTGGTACCCTGATCAGGTCACGAATTCGGTGACAAAGGTCTGCGAGAAGGTGAGCGGCACACAGCTCAAGTCTTGGGAGTGTTTTGGTCTTGAGGGGCGCTATTTTTGACTTCGAAGTTAGCAGCGAAGTGCGAAAACCTTCCGCAGTTTTTACACGAACGTATATGCAACAACCATATGCTCTCATTGAGGCATCGGCGAAACCATGAATCTCTATCGGTGAATTAGCCTCAGTGTTGACGAATCGTGGAATCTGAATGGTATTTACATTTAACAAGGTTGACTTCAATTTATTCCATGCTGTTTCCAAATTCATTGGAATCGACTCGTCCCAGTCAAGACCCTTCAGCCACAGCTCCTGCATTAGGATCTTTCCTTTAATAATTAAAGGACTTAAAAGGCCAAGTGGATCAAACAAACGAGATGTCACCGAGAGAAAGTTTCGTTTTGTCGCTCGTAGACCCATAAATGAGTCGTCGATTTGGAATTGGAAGATGTCTTCCCTATGGGAAACTGTGTGAAAATAACAAGCGTTTGGATCATTCGAAAACTGAGCGCAGATGGGCAGTAATAATGATGTTAATAACGTCTGGATAGATTGTGATACTGGAGGTAGTCCCTGAAAATTTCGTAATCAGCTGTTAACCATTCTATTGCTTTAGATGGGGGGACTCATTATCGCGTAACTTACTGCCGACAAATCCCGATATACAGAACGCCAATTGAAATCTCTGTTGTGGAGACATTGTTGAGTACACCGCAAGCACATATTCTTGATTGTATAGCGCCTTTCCCGCGGTAGCTACCATGTAGATTCTTATACAGGTTCAAATAAACCTGTAACTGCACAATACTGCTCTTCCCTGATTTGGGAAATAATACAACAAGCGCCGTCCTCCACCTTACCGGAACATATTCCAATCTCAGATATACTTTAAACGGTTCCTGAATGCAAGCCGCTAAATTGGTATTGTCCATCCCTGGATACTTGTACATCCATTATCAATTGGGGAGGGATTTCAGTTGTTTCACCTACCTCTAGATGGGAGTCCGCAACACCTTTAATTAAGGTGCTCCCACTCAATACAATTAATTCACTGTTTTCTGCCATTTAGCTTAATAGGAGTTTCTTTAGGCGGGCTAGCTCAGATACTCTTTCTAGTTATGAGCAGAGCGGCACGTATTTCTCTTTTAATAAGCTGTGTAGAGTTACTGACTCAAGAAAATTTCAACAGCTTTCGTTGTCTTCTTTGGTCGACTTGAATATATGAATCGACGGAATAAAAATTCTATTCCCAACCTCTAGCCAGGCCCTTTTCTAAAAGCCTTCCAGACTAGGCACTATCTTAGAGCCCCATTCTAAGATGGAATCATCTTATATTAAAGGATTTTGACACAAAGACAAAGTTGTGACCGCTGGCGATATGGAGAGCGGATTTCTTCGACCTTAGTGGTGGTACCGGTGGTAACATTCGCGCCATCGACCGACTTTTGGACATTAGTCTAATTCTCTCTAGCTCAATGTAAATGATTTGCCATAACCTTAAGTGGCAATAGGCGGCTAAGAATCCTCTAACTGAACAATCCATGAGGGTGCCAGGCATTCCCCATTGGCAGTGCATACATTTTTAACTAACTAGTCTTAATTTGAAGTGTAACATAAAATCTAAAATATATTCAATATAGAACGTGTATAACTAATCATTCAAAAAGGTGCGAAACGACGACACAACTGTACTGGAAGTGGCGATCCATCAGTTATCTTAAAATTTTAGCGCACTTACGAAAAGTTCTACTTAAGAGGGAAAACAAAACGTAAAATTACCAGGACAGCGGAATACTGGAAAACTGAAATTTGCTCAATACGAACTGTCTGATGCAGAGTTGTTGGTAACTGCTGATACACAACATTAGCTGACCTTCTTAAGTATATTTTATTATATGCTTATTATATATACACCATAATGATTATTTTTAAATCAAAAAAAATCAAACCATAATGATTATTTCTTCATTTTTATTTTTACTCAAAAATTAAACACAAATTTATATTTTAGGACTACATAGGGAACTCGGATATTCGCATCATATAAACAGAGACTAACATTATCATCAAAGAAATAAATAAAAAAAACAAAACATATATCTAATATCTATATACATTTTGTAAATAAAAAATTAGAATTAAATATTATGTTTTACGACGCTCCACTGAGGTGGTATTCTTCGCCATCAGTGACAACACTATTTTCACACAGTTTCAAATATTCTTCAAACAACCGTTCATTTTGATATCAGTCACTTGTAAGGGCAAGGAATTATATAAGCTCCCTGTGGTGCATCGAATAAGATCTTAAATCCATCATCAATCAAGCCTTCACAATTGGTACATTACTCCAACTCGACCTCTTGGTCATAGTAAGAAGTGAAGTGCTCCTTTCGATATTTAAACCAGGAGGAAAGCATTCCCTGCTTTGTGCCACTTTTCCACACTAACTTCCAAAGCTCCTAAGATCGAGTTGCACATGTTTATGTTTGTTAATTTTGCACACACAGAGAAACCCCTGTGTTAATTAGGACGTAGTTATAGTTGTGGCCTGTATACAATTTAAAACAGTAGGTATTAAAAAAACTTTTTTATACTCTTGCAGATGGTATAATAAAATTAGTGAGAAATTTGTAACTCATAAAAGTAATTGTTTCCGACCCCATAAAGAATATATATTCTTGATCGGCATCAATGGCCGAGTTGATATGACTATTTCCGCCAGTCTGCTTCTTCGGAGCTTTTCGAAATTAAATTTTAAGCTCCATAAATAAAACTCATATGGTTTTGTTCATTGATCGAATATGTTCCGCAAGTTAGGAATTGGTCAGATCGCAGAACTAGGCATAGAATAACAAAAAATCAGAGGTTCCTCGAGAAAAGTTTATTTGTTCAAAGAATTTCCTTTTCTTGTGATAAAAACGTTTGTATTGCTTAAACTATTTTTACTCCACCACAGAAATTTTGAATTTGATCGGACAATAAAACAAAAGACAGAATTCAATAAAATTCAAAAATAAACCCCTAGAAGCATAAAGTTAGTTCCGAAAATTGCACACGCGCTTGAAAAAATTTGAAGACGAGTACGAAAAAGACAGAAAACCAATTCAATATAGTAGTTGCTTGCTTAAAACGAAATTTAAGGGAGCTGGAAGTGCTTTAATATAAATATTTGACGAAATAGCGGAGCCGCCATGCTTGGTGATGTAGCAATAGGTTGAGATCAACCCTAAAAAAAATCAGCCCTGGTTCAAATCCGGGCGCAGAAATTTGAAATCCTTTATATTGTTTTCATTGAATTACATTTTTTAATTTTATAAATATGTGCAGACAGAACTTAAAAATCTTGAGTCCGATATGACGGAGAAAGTAATTGATTAAACTGCAAGGGTATAAGAACTCGGCACGGCCGAATACCCTTGTATAAGAATAATAAAATTTAGCGTTTTTCAAAATAAGCTGATGTTGTGGAAAATTTGAAGTTTTATTAAAATACAGAGAAATGATTTGAAAGCATATTTGCGCTAGACCTGTTCAATTAAAGAGGTCCTTTTTATATGCATATTCGTGTTGCTCATCATTCTTCGGCATCATCTGTTGTTAGTTTGTTTAATTTTGTTGGTGTTAGGTCTAAGTAAACATCAACATCGTCGAATTCCTCGTTTGACGCAATTTTGGCAATTTGAAAATTACCTAGACATTACTATCCTCCATAGCTTTCCCTTCTAACTTGGGTAGTATATGATCCATTCGCTAAATTACTATAGCTTTTGCGTCACTTAAACATACACCAAATCTTTGACATCGATGGGGTAGGTTAACTAGTATATAAGTATTTTGGATATCGTCTATGCATTTATTGTTCAACATATTATGGATTGGTTTTAAATTTAGAAATTTTTTTGGTTGGCAGGGGTATACACACAATGACTTCTGAATTGTAGGGGGCATCGTTCCAAAAGACAATCAAGACTGAGTGTGTTTATTTATTTCTCTTTTTACTTATTCCTTACCACTAATACTTATGAGTACAGTCCAAAGGTTATGAAATAAAATCCAAAGAAACTCGCCCATTTATCTCTCTACAATTTTTTCTCTTTTTCCATAGTTACTTGAGCGTCCCTTTATTGATAAAACCATTAATTTTTTAACCATTTTTGTATTATTATTTGTTTTTTAATGCTGAAAATGATAAGGAAAATATTAAATTATAATTCCTTCTCCACATGACTCACATTTAGTAAGGATTCTTCTTCAATTCTGTTCCAATAAAAGTCTGTGGAAAAATTAAAGAATGAAGACATAGTAATTGATTACGATTGGGTAGTGAAAATGCTTACTTTTAAAATTTCGACCGCTTATGAAATGTGCTGGAGTTTTCTGGCTGTCCTTGCCTTTTTTTGATTAAAACATGCTTTCGTTCACTATAAAATTTAAGTAGTTAATTTAAAATTATATACATATATTGACTTATTTTTTATTTATTTAAAATAAATACATCTATACCTTCGAGAAAAATCGAGATTGGAACTACTGAAAGTTGTAAATATCAATTTTTATTAAGATAAAATAATTGTTTCTAAAATTTTGCAGGACATAATGTAGCAGGCCTTCAAAATGTGAGAAAAAGATATCCCGGAAAATGGAAATCCAATTTGATAAATTCCCAAGAATTACTAGGATGGATCTTGTGAAGAAATTGTAGGCTTGGAAATACAATCAGACAAAAATATATACTCAAAAATGCAAGCATACAGAAATATTACAAAACTAAACTACTATTAAATGCTCTAACTGGATTGCAAGATTAAGGTCTAAATATATAAATAGGTCTCTCTTGTTTTTAAATCTCTTTCAAAATACATATATTATAAATACATATATTATATTCGTCATCAAGCAAACCATTTTACTCTTATATTTTTAGGCGTCATAAAGTCTTCACTGGTTAACATATTGTACCATTTTATCTTTCGACTGAGTACAGTCTAAAGTTTGTGACGCCCAAAAAACTAATTGAAGCCTTTGCTCAAGCAATTTTTTGACAAAACAAAAGCGCGGTTGTAAGACTGCTACGCCAAAGGCGCCTTTTTTTGAATCTAATTTGTGTTTCATTAAATAAATACACATGTAACAAGGAGGGCAGCTTCATGGCGATGCATCATGGACCCATGAAATAGCTGGGAGATTGAAATCTCCAAGAACGATAAGCGAATCTCTATCGGACATCAATGCGGAAACACCTTGAATGGCGTGCAAGTGTTTATTGGAAATGTCCAAGTCGGACAATTGAGGGATATACAAACAGGTGATATAGGTGCAAAAAGACTTAAACAAGATCTTAACACTGATGAATTCGATTTCATGAGTGAAAGATGACTGCATTAATTCGGATGGAAGGGCTGAATCAACAGCAATTAACACACCACCACCCTTGCGGAATGACTGATCTCTCCTAAAAATTGCATAATACATACAGCCACGTCTCGGTAAAGGCAAGAATATCAAAATTAAAGGATACTCGACAGAGTATCAGACCGCTTAGACCTTAGTCCTATAACATTCTGTTAGGCCAGAGTGAGGGACGAGAAAACTATTTAAAATACTATTTAGCATGCCAGCAGATACAAACGTGCCGGAAGATGTAAATGGAAAAACTTTAGGTTTATTATTCGATGAGGAGGATGCAGAAGGCAGTCGAATAGGAGGCCGAATTTTCTTTTTTGCCACATACTCTTTTACTATGTGATGTTCCAGCCAAAAATCAGTTTTGCAGACTTGCTCAATATGATTTGGCGGAACACTTATTTTAAAGGACAAAATGTCACGGGTATATAAAAATTTTAATTTTTCCACCACTAAATTTGAGGCAGGGATTCGTACATTCGTATATGGGCCAAGACATCATTTGATGTGGTATTGGGGTCAAGCCTCGAAACAAATATTAGTTGTTTATTTGGAATAACGACGAGAGAACTTGACAAACTGACTGGCGAAGCAGCCGCAGCATTTTGTATTGAAGCAACCGTGGCAGCCAGTACATTCCCTAGCAGAGGATATTCGACCCGACGTATCGGAAACTACACCTGATATTTTGACAGCATGTGGAACACCAATACCAGGGGAAGTGGCAATGGGATCCACACCAACAGATGGTATCGGACTCTTAAAAGATCAGTTGCTGTACATTCGGAGTAGTTGGACAACTGAGAGTGTTCGAGATGGCGATAAGAGATGCTGGCGGACCCGGGGATAAGTTCCTAGGGATGTTGTTCTTCCGTTTCGGGGATTCGTTTAGCAGTTTGAAACTACTAAACTGAGTTTCCAACAATGAAAACTCATCCCGAAGCTTGTTAAGACCAGCCGAAACGGTTTTAAATCCTTCACGAGTCCGCCTCATGAAAACACGCATCTCCATTTCGGCATCACGGCAAGCCTCGCAGATCCATTTCAGGCCTCCACCAATGCCAAGACTGTCCATTACCTTGACAGTGTAACCGGCACACTTAAAGTGCATTACATTGTCACACAGCCAACAAAGCAAAACAACATTTCCAACATTTCTTTATTAATTTTTATTACTATAAATATTATTAATGAAATAAAACAATTAAAGAGAATTTTTTTTAAATTTTATTAAAAGGCGTATACAAACCCAAAGTTAACACAAGGGTTAAGCTACTGCAGTTTGCACTCAAAAAGAAAGAGAAGAGTTAATATATTTAAGAGCGCGCAACACTAACTGATATGCCGAACGCGAGATTAAACGACGCGAGAATAACGGGCGCTATCACTGGCAATACGTAAGTAAGAGAGAAAAGAAAAAAAAAACGAAATTAGAGAGCAAAATATCAAGGCAGTCAAAAACAACACAACACAAAAATAAGCGGGAGAGCGCGAGTGCATGCAAAACAAAGCGGAGACAAAAATCAAAGAATATTCATAAACAACAACAAAACTTTTTCGGTTTTGTTGTTAGTTTAAAAGCAAAAAGTAAAATAACTTTGATTTATCCTTCGCAACAAACAAAAAGCGAGAATTTAATTCAGTTCACAATGTGGTGCACAAGAATATTTATATTTTTAAGTAAAATGATTTAAAAAATGGACCGAATGATTTAAAGTGAGAGCGCCAAGAAAAAACACGACCAGCTAGGTTGAACGACGAACGTTTTTTTGAACGACGAACGTTTTAAAAATTTGAAGCAAAACAAAATAATATAATTAATTTAAACTCACTGCGCCCGGGATCGATCCCGCTCCCATTTTATTTGTAGACCATCCCTAGGAACTTATCCCCGGGTCCTCCAGCATCTCTTATCGCCATCTCGAGCACTCTCAGTTGTCCATTTACTCCGAATGTACAGCAACTGATATATTTTAAGAGTCTGATACCATCTGTTAGTGAGGTTCCCTTTGCCATTTCTCCTGGTATTGGTGTTCCACTTGCTACCAAGATATCAGGTGTAGTTTCCGAAACGTCGGGGGGAATATCCTCTGCTAGGGATATTCCCAACCAAATACTGACGAGAGGTGCTCGTAAAGCATTGGCTGCCACGGCAGTCTCAGTACAAAATGCTGCGGCTGCTACCACAGTCAGTTTGTCAAGTTCTCTCGTCGGTATCCCACCTAAAAAACAAATATTTGTTTCGAAGCTTGACCCTAATGCGACATCAGATGATGTTTTGGCCCATATCTGGGCACAAATTCCTGCCTCAAATTTAGTGGTGGAAAAATTTAAATTTTCGTATACCCGTGACATTTCGTCATTTAAGATAAGTGTTCCGCCAAATCATTTTGATCGAATCTGTAAAAGAGATTTTTGGCCGGAACATCTTTTAGTAAAAGAGTATACAGCAAAAAAGCAAAATCGGCCTCCAATTCGACTGCCTTCTGCACCAACGATAGCTACTAACAAATCTAAAACTTCTTTATCTTCCGGCACACATGTATCTGCTCGCATGCCAAAAAACTTATTTCATCCCTCACTCTGGCCTATTAGAATGTTAAAGGGGTAAGATCTAAGCTGTCTAAACTCTATTTAGACAGCGTATCTTTTAATTTTCATGTTTTTTACTGAGACGTAGCTGAAGCCAGACATTCCTGATGCTTCAGTTCTTTGCGCAAATTATTCAATTTATAGGAGAGATCGGATAATCCGCAATGGTGGTGGTGTGTTAATTGCTGTTGATTCAGCCCTTCCTTCTGAACTACTGCAGTCATCTTTCACTCATGAAATCGAATTCATCAATGTTAAGATCTTGTTTAAGTCTTTTTGCACCTATGTTACCTGTTCGTATATCCCACCTGTGTCCGATTTGGAAATATACAATAAACACTTGCACGCCATTCATGCTGTTTCCGCAGTGATGTCCGATAGAGATTCACTTATCGTTCTTGGAGATTTTAATCTCCCAGATATCTCATGGGTCCCTGATGCATCATCCATGATGCTGCCCTTCTTGTCACATTGCTTCGTTGATGGTCTTTTAGGCTTATCACTAAGCCAGATAAATCCTGTGCGTAATTCACATGGGAAATTACTTGATCTCATATTTATATTGGATTCCTCCAACAGTGTTGTTTCCAGGATTGACCCACATGTTCTTCCAGAAGACAAATTTCATCCTACATTAAATGTAGCTATTGACCTTTCATTTCAAGAGCCGATTTTCTGTGCTAATTCGGTCTGAAAGATTCGCTGTTTTCGTAAGGCTGACTTTGTCAGACTTACTAATCTCATTCTTAATAATGATTGGTCATATTTGTATAGTTGCACACATATGGATACCGCTATTCAATACTTTTATAATGTGCTTGACTCGTTTTTATACCCTGTACCCATAGGGTTCAAGGGTATATTAAAGTCGCTAAAATGTATGTAACAGGCAGAAGGAAAATTTTCCGACCCCATAAAGTATATATATTCTTGATCAGCATCAACAGCCGAGTCGATATAGCCATGTCCGTCTGACCGTCTGTCCGTCCGTCTGTCCGTCTGTCCGTCCGTCACCTAGATCTCAGAGACTATAAGAGCTAGAGTAACTAAACTTGGTGTCAACATCCGTCTAGTGTATACGCAGATCAAGTTTGTTTCAAATTTTTGCCACGCCCACTTCCGCCCCCGAAAATTAGAAAAAAACTATAACTAGAGTTGTATTAAAGCTACAGAAATCGGTCAATAAATATCGGAGATAATACGTATATTTGTTTTGCACTGGAATTCTATGGGCAGCAGCAGCTAAAATGTGTGAGCGAGATAGCATGCGCATGTTGCTTTGTACCGAATGACGCATTAGTTTCGTTCACTGACATGAGTGAGCGAGAAAGCATGAATTTGGTGATTAGGCTTGCTAAGTGAATCTTATTGGTACAGGGTATACTCCAAGTCAGCAGGGACGACTTGCTTACTTCATTTAAAGTTTGTATTCCTCTCGTGGTTCACTCGGGAGTTGTCTAACTTACGAAACATCAAATCGAGACATTATAAGAAGTATAAAAAAGCAGGTCGCCCGTCTGATTTTTATCTGTATTTTGTTGCCCGTTCGAACTTCATGGTTCTTAACAACAAATGCTATAAGGATTATCTTCAGCGGTGTAAACTTCAGTTTTCCCATGATGCTACGCAGTTTTTTAACTTTGTCAATACTAAACGTAAGACATCCATAATCCCATCCTGTTTAAGTTTTGAAAATAAGATAGCTGACACTGATCAGGCCATTGCCGATATGTTTGATGATTTTTTCAAAACATTCCTCATCGGAATATAGTGGGACAGGTAAACAGTAAACAGGTCTAATGGTATTTTCAATCCTTTCTTCAATGAAAGTACGCTTCTTAGCGTGCTTAAGTTAATTAAACCTGTGTACTCACCGGGGCCTGACCGGATTCCTGGGTGTGTACTAAGATTTTGTGCTGATGCTTTATGCAAGCCTATTCACAAGTTACTCTCCTTGTCTGTTGAAACGCCCGATTATGCGGAAGGAATCTTTTATTATTCCTCTCCACAAAAATGATAATAAGTCCAATGTGTCAAATTATAGGGGTATTTCCAAATTGTCGCCGATTCCAAAAGCTTTTGAGAAAATAATAACTTCTCAATTGCAACATTTCTGTACATCTATAGTTTCACAGCATGGTTTTGTGAAACGTAGATCTACGACCACTAATCTTTTAGAATTCACATCATTAATGATCAAAGGATTTAAAGAAGCCAAGCAAACTGATGCCATATATTCCGAATTCAGTAAAGCTTTTGACTCTGTTAACCATAAGTTATTACTTTTTAAGCTCAACGAAATTGGATTTCCAACTTCATTACTGAGTTGGATTCGTGAGTACCTAACAAACAGAACACAGAAAGTTTTTTTTAAGTCTTCTTATTCAAAACGCATCAATATGACATCCGGGGTGCCTCAGGGGAGTCATCTGGGTCCGCTGCTCTTTACCCTCTTTATCAACGATCTTCCCTCCGTCATGCTACATTCTCGAGTGCTAATGTTTGCTGACGATGTTAAGCTATGCCTTAGTTTCAAAGATATGGTTTCGCCCAGTCGATTACAGGCTGACCTTAACAATTTTCAGTGTTGGTGTCAACACAATCGTTTGAATTTAAACACTGCAAAGTGTAAGGTTATGACATTTAATAGAAACTGTCCTCAACTTATAACTATTTCATAAATAATTCTCCATTAGAACGTCTAAATGTTATGAACGATTTGGGTGTACTCATGGACCATAAATTGACTTTCAACTCCCATGTTTCCACAATTGTTGGCAAAGCAATGGGTGTTCTCGGATTTATAAAGAGATGGTCAAAAGAATTTGACGATCCTTATACTACAAAAATCCTCTTTACCTCTTTGGTCCGCCCCATTTTGGAATACGGATCTTGTGTTTGGTCACCTAATATGAGTCACACTAATGAGAATTGAACCTGTGCAAAAGCAGTTTTTACTATTTGCTTTTCGTGGTCTGAACTGGGATCACAACGTCAAGCTTCCCTCGTACACAAGTAGGCTTGTTTTAATTAACCTCCACTCCCTTACTAACCGTAGAATAATGCTTGGCGCAGTTTTTATGCACAAGCTCCTAAATGGTGATGTAGACTCGCCTGATCTATTGACCCAAGTAGAATTATCTGTACCTTTCAGGCCTACTAGAAACTATCTTCCTTTATTCCTTAAACGCTGTACTACTAACTTTTCTTTGCATGAACCCTTTCGAGTCCTCTGTTCTGATTACAATCGTCTCTACCGACTGATCAGTTCAGAGATCTCTCTTTTCAGTCTAAAAGCGTCTATTCTCTCCTATCTAGCTCGTAAGTAGCTATAGTTTTCGTTTACTTGTCTGTTTGTTTGTGTTCCCCGCGACTCGTGACGTACGTTATGCGGCTTGCGCCCCTCGGTCGGTTGGGCGGGAGGAGTGGCAATTATTGCATCCGTTGGGATTCGCGCGAAAAAAAAAAAAAAATATTTACAATGTCTAAAAAATCTTGACGCAATTAATTAAACTGCAAAACTCGGCCGTGCCGAAGTTAGCTTCTTTGATATTTTTTGAAAGTAAATTATTAAACAAAAATAAAATTTAATTTAATAAATATTGGGTTGGATGATTGTATTAGATGTCTATAGAGTCACGTATTTTGTGGTGGGATCTATTTCCGTCCGTTCACGGACTGAGTTTTAAGTACCCAAGATTTTTATACCCGGTACCCGAAGGGTAGAAGGTTATATTTAAGTCGCCAAAATGTATGTAACAGGCAGAATGACAATTATGTATTTTTTTGTTAGGATTGCATGGCTATTGGTAGTGACTGGAAGTATTAGCTGTTAGTGGTACGAGCATCATTTCTAAGTTTTATTTTTTTGTTGCTACCACTGCCCGATCACTCTCATTCAACTTGGAAAAGTGCATGTTAGCACCAATAAAAATTTTACCATTAGTTCATCCCATTAGAATTCTTACAAAGGGACTTCGTTACAATTTTCATTTTGATGTATCGCTTCTAAAATATACTTTACGACACTTGGTGCTTACGGGATAAGTGGAAGCTATAAAATAAATAAGTAAATATCTATCGTTTCGCAATATCTTTAAATTGAGCTGCGAAGCATGAAACGCTGTGGAGATGGATCTTAAACCACTGTTGGTTGGTTTTCTATAGACTTGTTATCTAATTATCTTGTGTGAAAACAAAAATAAACTTAACTAATTTTAAATGTTTACAGCTTACCTCGACATATCGGCTTCCCGGGGTGGTGCTTTATCATTATCCGAATACTGTTTAATAATTGGTCGAATACTTATAGAACTGTTTACTGTAGCGGAATGCATTTTTAAAGTATTGGTGGGATCTTGATCAACAATTTTTTTTACTCCCATAGTCGTGGATTTATTTATTGTTAAGTCCACAAAGTTTTTTGGTTGAATGTTTTTGGTATAATTATCACCAACATTTCCAGTATCGGAATCACCTGTGAATACAGATAATGGCTTCGACGCACAAGTTAAAGGGTCACTTTTTTGTAAGCTTGGCAAAAAATTCCCATTCGCCAAAGTTACAATTGACTTTTCCGACGGTGAGTTGCAGTTATTGGCTTCACTTGAAAATTTGGAACTTGTTGGTTTTCGGTTATCTTCTGCCAATTTTTTTCCAGCATTAGTAAAAGATTTTTCCTTTAAGGTGTTAACAGCAGTCACGGAAATACTTGGAGACATTTCGTTTAACTGTTTAGTAATACTAATTGTTCCTGGAGGGCTTGTTGTTGGAATAATTTGCATCTCCATATTGTTTTGAATAAAGTCTTTTGCTATTGGAAAAGGTGCTTTGCTATTACTACATTGGGAGTCGATGTTAGCAAACTTAACATTTTTGTAGTTGGGATAAACCTGTTTTTGCTTTTGAATGCTTAAAATTGTTGGTAAAGCAATTTGTGCACACGGAGTAGGATTTATTGAATTTTTTGATTGCATAATATTGTTATCGTGGTTAACGTCTTTTTTCTTGTCCTCATGAATTGCTGTAAATTTTGTATTTATCGCAAACATATTTTCAACATCAACTGGGCTATTATCAATGATTGTTGGCTGGGACAACATTTTATGAGGAGTATTTTTTAGCATTTCAGTTGTGTTTGGTTTGTAGCTTTGTGGTAAAAAGGTTAAAAGACTTGACTGCGCAGTTTTCATTAAATTTTTGTATTCCTCCAAATTTGAAACTCCAAGGGTTGAAACACTTAGCGCATTTATTGGTATCACATCTTTAATAAATTCATGCTGGAGCTGGGAGTTAAAATTTTGTAAATTTTGGGGATCGCTAGGAGCCATTTTAGGAGACGAAATGTTTTTGATGTTTGTCAAAACCGATGTAATGGGGGGTCGACAATTTAGCGTTGATGGACTTATTGCATTAAAAGAAGATAAATTATTATCATTAAATGAAGAACTAATGTCAGTATAATGCAGTGAATACTTTTGATATAAATTTAAAGTATCCAAATAACCTTGGCTCACATTATAACTGCATTGTGGTATTAATGACGCTCTTTGAAGACTGTAATTTAACAGGGTTTGCATCTGAAATAGTTAGAGGTAACAAAATATAAAGATGTGGGTAAATTATATATATTAAATAAAAATATATATATAAATATAAATATTGATATAAAAAAATTATGGTACGAAAGATCAGATGACTTAAATATGTATGTATGTTCTTGATCAGCATCAATGGCCTTGTTTACATAATTGAAAAATTCTGGAGCATTCAGTGATGTGGCTTGTTAAAGACGCGACACTTTGTAGAACGACTATCGGATAGTACGTGTCCAATGTTCAGATACTTAATGCACAGTTTATTTGCTTTGACAAAATCGAAGCGTTGGCAGGAATAACCTCGAATGACTGGCAGTTAGTAATAACAAGAGATGAATCTTTACAATATCCGCACTTCATTGATGTTTTTGGTATGCATTGAGAGCATGAAAACGTTGAATTAACTGTATTTTTAACAGGCTCTGCCTTTGATTTGCTTTTGTTTTTGTGGCATCTTCAGCTGCTAAATATTAACAGCGTATGTTTAATTGGTTAACACAATCTTGCCACGAAGGTAATTCATTTAGTTGCTCATCGAAACGAGACTTTGTTGTATGATCTACACAAAGCAGAAACTTGTAATGGTCCGCGAAATTAATTTTTTTGTTTAAGAAATTTGTTATTTTTTTTATAGCATCTGGCGATTTTAAATCTCCTATTAGGCGCGAAAAAGAAATCAAATTTTCTCGGATGCGATTTAATTATCATTAGAAATATTTAGGTCATAGGGGGCGTTTTACAGCTTGCGCTAAAACTTTTGAACTGATCGCATCTCACTTCAGGAGTCATCCGAGAGCGACGGGATATAAAAGGGCAGGTTCTAACCTCAGTCGGCCTTTTCAATTTTGGGTTAAAGAAATTTATTAGAATGATAGACAGACGCTTGTATAAAAAATCCAACATAAGCAAATGGTCAAATTCAACCAATAATAGACAATGTTACGAGTGACATATAGGAAAAATAATATAGTGGAAACAAAAAATATTATTTATTGTGACCACGTGCACAAGAAAAATTATGGAAAAATATAATCAAAAACTAATTAAATCAGCTTATCTTAGTTAATTGATCTCTTCAAGATATGCAATATCGGACGCAACTAAGTAATTTAATTTAATTTTAAAAAAAATATATATATAAAAATATGAGCGCATAAATAATATATATATTTGCCTATTATTGCTATTTGCACTCATATTCTTGCTATGTCGCGTAAAGTGAACTTGTCTGTGCTTAGCGCACAGCTGATTTAATGCAAACAGGTCATTGAACTTGTTGAATGTCGGTAGATATGATTCAATTGAAGAGATCAATGTAGTTGTCATTAATTGCTAAACAAAAAAAATAAGAATAATAAAAAAAAAAAAATAATGAAGTCCAAATACTCTACAATAAAGTAATTAAGTCATCAAAATGTATACGCATTAAGTTTGTCAATTTTTCCTGCACTAATTACTTATGATGCGATAACAATTTTTTTTGTCAATTGATACTCGATTCTTATCTTCCTGCTTTAGTCTGTAACATTAATTTGATTTGGATATATTTATATATTGTCTTTAAAAATGTTATTAACCAGAAATAAAATGAATATAAATATAGTGTAAATAAAAATGAAGAGTTAATTTTGTTCTTTTCCAAGTGACGTGGCAATATGATGATAAGGTAATTTAAGTTAAAAAAAGGGATTTTCACAACAATTATCTGCAATGAAAATCACAGGTAGGGAGTGTAAAGAGCGAGCGGATCAATCACCAACAAATGTTCCGCGTGAGCTAACGTTCCAGAGGATCCCGTCCGCGCTATGCTACCCTGACTTCTGGGAAGGGTATAGTGTCCTGTTGCCAATTAAAAGGTGTTAACTACGGCAGTTTTTTGAATTTATTTTTTTATATATATGATATATAGCTTTGCCAAATAGAATGTTTAGTGACTCATATAGTGCCAAACACAAATATAAAGATATGGCGGACCAAAGATATAAAGATTTTAGTAGTGTATAGAATTATATTGTTTTATCCATATCTAAACATAGTCTATCTAAGATATATAGATATATAGATATATAGATATATAGATATATAGATATATAGATATATAGATATATAGATTTATAGATATATAGATATATAGATATATAGATATATAGATATATAGATATATAGATATATAGATATATAGATATATAGATATATAGATATATAGATATATAGATATATAGATATATAGATATATAGATATATAGATATATAGATATATAGATATATAGATATATAGATATATAGATATATATATATAATATAGATTATATGGATATATAGATATATAGATATATAGATATATAGATATATAGATATATAGATATATAGATATATAGATATATGAATAGATATATAGATATATAGATATATAGATATATAGATATATGAATATATAGATATATATAGATATATAGATATATAGATATATAGAAATATAGATATATAGATATATAGATATATAGA
>JAECWJ010000665.1:0-20672 GCA_018150375.1 Drosophila sturtevanti
AGTATTTATTTTTGATTTAGACTCAATTATATAGCCCATACGTACCATCTGACCGAATTTGACCGAAATCGGTCAATAAATATCGGAGATATACGTATATATGTTTTGTACTGAAATTCTATGGGCAGCAGCAACTGAAATGTGAGCGAGATAGGCATCACGTTGCGTTCATTTGTACCGAATGACGCATTAGTTTCGTTCACTGATGTGAATGAGCGAGAAAGCATGCATTTTGTGTTGCGGTTTGTTAAGAGAAATTTTATGAAAAATTTTATTCAATTAATGAGGATTGCGGAGGAGTCTGTTTAAATGAAATATCCTTTTTGGTACAGGGCATACCCAAGTCGGCATGGACGACTTGCTTACTTCATTTAGTTTTTATACCCTTGCAGAGGGTATATTAATTTTGGTCAGAAGTTTGCAACGCACAGAAGGAAGCATCTCCGACTATATAAAGTATATATATTCTTGATCAGCATGAATAGCCGAGTCGATATGACCATGTCCGTCTGTCCGTCTGACCGTCTGTCCGTCTGTCCGTCTGTCTGGATCAACAGCTTCTCCTCCGAGACCATAAGAGCTACAGAGCTGAGATTTTCAGCATAGGCTCCTTTTTGCTGCAGGCATTGTATATCTCGGAATCATCCCGATCGGACGACTATATCATATAGCTCCCATAGGAACGATCGGTCATGAATAAGGTTTATCCTCAATATCTCTGTTGTTTTTCAACCGAATGCCACGAAATTTGATATTTGTGAGTTTAATATACTTCTTGATACTTCAACCAAGTTTGATCAGAATCGGACGACTATATCATATAGCTCCCATAGGACCGATCGGTCATAAATACGGTTTATCCTCAATAACTGTTGTTTTTCAACCGAATGCCACGAAATTTGATATTTATGAGTTTAATATGATTCTTGATACTTCAACCAAGTTTGATCTGAATCGGACGACTATATCATATAGCTCCCATAGGAACGATCGGTCATGAATAAGCTTTATCCTCAATAACTCAGTTGTTTTTCAATATATGCCACGAAATTTGATATTTATGAGTTTAATATACTTCTTGATACTTCAACCAAGTTTGATCAGAATCGGACGACTATATCATATAGCTCCCATAGGAACGATCGGTCATGAATAAGCTTTATCCTCAATAACTCTGTTGTTTTTCAACCGAATGCCACGAAATTTGATATTTGTGAGTTTAATATACTTTGATTGTAGGAGGGTGGAGCGTCTATAAGTACTTGGCAATTTCCTTTGAATTAAATAGGGGCCAGTCCCAGATTGTGGATGTCCAGATGGAATTAAACACAGGGTCGTCTTCAGGTCTAGAAATATCCACTTTTATTCCCACACAACTGTGATATATATGTATTGTAACTTAATCGCGAAAAAAATGGAATTTTAGGGAGAATTGCAGATGGCAATGTAAAATAGAAAATATAAGCAAGCGAAAAATATAAGTATCAAAAAAAAACGAACTGTTCGTTATGGCGGCTTCCATCGAACTTGCCCGTCACGCCAGTGTGCCCGTCCGACACCTGGGCAAAAATCTTCCCCGCCGCTGCTCCTGGTCACCGTCGGCGTGAACATACCGCCCCCCTTGCAACAAGTTGCAATAGCCCGGTGGGCAAGTGGGAGGATGGGGAGCGGCGTCGTCCGGGAGCGCCTAGATGCCGCAGGAGCCGGAGATGATCCAGCCGAACACTGTGCTTTGGGCGGCAGGGACGCCACTCTGGCCGGGCACACATCCGGGCTGGATGACTTCGGAGTAAACGTCTGCCCCGAGCACCAAAGCCACTGCCGCCGGATGGTAGTAGCCAGGATCCGCTAACACCAGTGTGGCGAATTTTCCCTGGACCGCGGCGGGGATCTCCCGGATGGGAGTGCGGATGTCGAGCTCCTTCTCAACCTTCAGGACGACCTCCTTCTGGACGCCGGAATCTGTCCTGGAGCGGATGATGGCATGGCACGCCTGGTCCTTGCCCACTGGAGCCACCGCCAACCCCAGATCCTTGGCGAAGGCCGCGCTGATGCGACTGTCAGGCGCGCAGGCGTCCAACAGAACGCGGGCCTCGACCTCCTTCTCACCATTATCCACCTTGACCACCGCCGTCGGCATGACGTGCAGCGTCCTCAGGTGCAACAGCGACGCGAGGGTGGGCGCTCGGGATGAGCTGTCCGCTGTTGCGCCCCGAGCCGGCGCCCGATATGGTCGGGTTGACGCTCGGGAGGCCCTCCTGTCGCCTGAGTCCACGGTGTGCAGAAGCGTGTGGTGCGCTCCTCCACAGCGGCGACATCCCGCCGCACTCCGACACGACCTGGCTGAGTGCTCGTGGGCCAAACAGTTGGCACAGTACTTGTTGACAAGCACTGCCCGTAGCCGCTTCTCTGCACGAAGGTTGAGGAACCTTCGGCACTGCCGGAGCCCGTGGACTCCTCGACAAACACGGCAGCGGTAGGCGTTTCCTCCCTGGGGGTGGCGACGGGCGGCTTGGCGAGAAGGCGGTGCCATCCTTATGTGGTGAAAACGAAAAAAACTGCAATGAGAAAAGATGGTTAAAAACTATGTGCCTGGGAACACCGGACATGGAACACCGGAGACGTGGACAAACAGGACGGAAACGGAACGGATAGACGCGATAGTGTCACATTGGAGGAGGAGTTGCTTCATGGTCGCTGGATAGGAGAATCAGCTTCGCGACCGGCCTTTTAATAATGCCACGGGAAGTCCGTACGTCGGCGACACGTACTAAGCCGTCAGCCCCGGTGTGGACAAGCTCCACTCGCCCCAACCGCCAGTCGGTTGGAGGAAGATTGTCCTCACATATGACCACCAGGTCGTCGGCTTGCAGGCTACGGGACGGGAACTTCCACTTGTTCCTCTTATGCAACTCCTTTAAATATTCATCCTTCCAGCGTCGGCAGAAGTGGTGATGAAGCGCTTTCAGGCGCTGCCAGCGATTCACCAACGACATGGGTTCCGCATGGATCTCAGGCTCGGCTATGGCCACCAAGGGGCCTCCCACTAGGAAGTGTCCAGGACTCAAGGACACCAGATCTGCCGGATCTTCACTCATAGGCGAAATGGGACGTGAATTCAAACACGCCTCGATCCTACATAGAAGGGTGGAGAGTTCCTCGAAGGTGTATCGGGTGTTGGCAGTGGATCGATAGAACAGCTTCTTGAAGCTCTTCACCCCAGCTTCCCACAAACCTCCCATGTGAGGCGCGCTCGGCGGAATGAAATGCCAGGATAGGATTCGTTGGTCAAAACGGTTGGTAATGCAACGCTTCGTTGCCTCCAAGAAATCCCTTCCTAGGGACTTGGATGCACCAACGAAGGTCTTGCGGTTGTCGGAATAGATCCGTTGCGGACATGACCTCCGCAACACGAAACGGGAAAACGCAGCCAGGAACTTCTCTGTGGTGAGGTCTGATGTCGCTTCGAGGTGGATGGTCTTCGTGCTGAAACATACAAATACGCAGACGTAGCCTTTGGTGTTGAGACAGGCTCGTCCGGTATAATTTTTGACCTCGAAGAGCCCAGCGAAATCAATGCCAGTGTGCGTGAAAGGCCGGGCAAAGGTGACCCGTACTCGGGGAAGCTCGCCCATGAGTTGCGTCTGCTGCCGACGCATCCAGAGAACGCACACCTTGCATCCACGGACGTGAGCCTTCACGGCATTCTTCACCTTCGGAATCAAAAATTTTGCTCGCAGCACTCGCACCATTAATTGATTACCGCCGTGCAGGGTGATGCGGTGTACGAAATCGATGAGGAGGCGGGTCAAACGAGCGTTGTACGGTAGGAGGATCGGATGACGTTCATCATAGTTGAGCGATTCGGAGGCCCGCAGGCGCCCGCAAGACCTAAGGATACCAAGCTGGTCTAGAAATGGATTCAAATTTGCCAGTGAACTTGATGATGGAATCGGACGACCTTCGGAGAGGCAGCGGATTTCTGCAGCAAACTCTCTACGCTGCGCCTGCTGGATCAGGACTCTTTCAGCTGCGTGCAGTTCTTCACTGGAGAGCTCGGGGGTCGTTGGCCGAGACGATTGCCGACAACAGAATCGACGGACATAGGCTGTCACCCGCAGGGCCCTGCCGAAGTCCGAGCACGGTCGGTTAGGTCGGCCTCCGCCTGGGTGGCAATGTGACAATGTGCCCGTCGTTCTATCTCCGTTTCCAATGCAATACCCGGAGATGTCGGCCAGCACTCGGAAGGGAGACGAAGCCAGTCTGGTCCATGCCACCACAGCTGGCTAGCAGCTAAGTCGGCTGCCGATACTCCCCGGCTCGCTAGATCGGCTGAATTATCCTCAGACCACACATGAGCCCAGTCGCGGACTGCTGTGTTGTTGGAGATGGAGGACACTCGGTTGGCGACGAAAGTGGACCAACTGCATGGGGGCTTGTTCAGCCAAGCGAGAACGATGCATCGTGATGGTGGAATCGGTCCAGAAGAAAGCTTTGGCGTTACGGATTGGAAGTTCGGTGATCACTGCCGCATAGAGGTCCGCAAGAAGTACCGCCCCACTTAGCTCCAGACGAGGCAAAGACACCGTCTTCACCGGGGCCACTCGGGTCTTAGCTGTGAGCAGATGCACACTTACGTGATCTCCATGCTGAACGTGCACATATAGCGCTGCACCGTAAGCCTTCTGGGACGCATCGCAAAAACCGTGAAGTTGCCACTTCCACCCATCTGGGAATACGGATTCGGGTGAGATCTGGATAATCCCGCAAGAACTCCTCCCATTCCACGGAGTGACGTGGGAAGCGGATCATCCCATCCCAGCTCAGTCAGCCAGATCTGCTGCATAAAGATTTTCGCTCGAACCACGAAAGGAGCTAGCCACCCGGCTGGATCGAACAACTTTGTTATGTGCGACAATACTTCTCTCTTGGAAACCGACTCCTTGACAAAAGGGTCGGTAGAGACGAAGAAGAATTGATCCTGCTTTGCCTGCCATCGGATGCCTAGTGTTTTGGCGGTGCTTGCGTCCTCCAGCTCTAGAAATTCGGCATTTAGGAGATGCCCCTGCGGAATATCGCGTAACACGTCTTTCTGATTGGAGGTCCACTTACGGAGAGGAAAACCAGGGGAGGCGAGGACTTGCTGAAGCTCCCGGATCGTCGCGCGAACATCATCTACGTACATGTAGCGACGCAAAATCTCGCTCGCCCGGGGATGTTGTTGCTCCACGTCCGCAGCTAGTTGGAGGAGTACGCGGATCGCCAGGAACGGGGCGCAGATCACCCCAAAGGTGACTGTTTGGAGTTCGTAGTCCTGCAGGATACCATCTTTGTCTCGACATAAGATACGCTGAAAGGGGGTATGATCGGAGGATACATGAATCTGGCGATACATTTGCGTGATGTCAGCATTGAACACAACTCGGAAGAAACGCCATTGGAGGATCTGGAGCGTGAGGTCCGCTTGAAGGGTAGGGCCAGGGTGCAGGTTATCATTCAAGCTAACACCTCTGGTGGACGGACTTGAGGCGATGAAGACGACACGGAGTTTGGTCGTGGTGCTTTCGGGCTTAAACACCGCATGATGGGGCAAATAGAAATTTTTGGAATCAGTAGGGGGTGGAACGCGAATCATATGCCCTAATTCCTCATATTCACGCAGGACTGCGTCATATTGCTCTTTCAAAAGGTAAGGACACTACAAAACGTCCGTCTTCCCTTCGTTTGGTGGTCTCCCGGAAATGAGTTTCGCACTTTCTATCCTTTTCCTTTTCCGGTTTTACTGGAAGATCTTCCACCTCCCAAAATTTGGTGAGCAACTTATCCAAGCTCATGTTGCTTGGGACTACAGTGACCCTTGCGGCCAGAACGGATGACGAAGGAGTGGTAGACTTGGCCATGGGTCCACATAGAACCCACCCAAATATAGTTTCAAGGCCGACGAGAGAACCGCATATATCCTTTTTGATCCTTTCCCTAGGATTTGGGGGAAAAGGTCGACACCGATTAGCAAATCAATGCTGGAACTCTGATTAAAGTGGGGGTCGGCTAAGGCTATACCCTTGATGTTTCCTTCTAATTTCGCGGGAATCGGACAGGACGGAAGGGAGCCGGCCAGATTCGGCAGGACGAAAGCAGACGTACCATGTAGGCGTACTCATATTTGAGCTTAACTGTTGAGAGTGATATTCTTCACACGTATCCACGGAAAGCGCTCGCGTACACGTCAGATACTCCGCCTCTACTCTGCCCCAAAGGACTTTATTCTGGTCGAGGTGCATCCGAAGAGCAAACATGGAAACTTCCTCCTCGATGGAGGCCATTGTGTTCACTTCGAACACGGTCAGCCTATCGCAGGCTGCGATGAAATGACTTAACGCCATCTTGGATGCGAATAAACGCTTTTGGGACTCGGATCTAGTCAGGACTTGGGCAGTTGGAACCGAGATGGTGATTCGCGGAACCTCGGCGGATTTCTCTGAGCCCGGTAGGGTGGACGATGGCACTCGGCTGGACAAGGATGCTTGTTTGCGCGGAGTTTGAGAGAGGTAAGGCGATGTCGGAGCGCTACTAGAACCGGACGGACAGCGTTTGATTGTATCAGTGATACGAGGGAATTTACTTGTTGGCGATGACGACGTGGACCAAAGCGGCACGGAGAGACGATCAGGCTTCGGGAGACTCTTGGCAGGGTCTGTGGGCATAGTCGGATCAGACACCGGCCACCCAATGGAAAAATAAGGAATGGATGCGGAACTTGGAGTGGACTGTATTATATGTAGGTAAGAATAACAAAAAAAAGAACGGAGCTCAAACACCGCGGAGGATAGTGTTAGAGAATGTGGACTGTAAATGTGGAACGTATCAATGCTAGGAATGTGTATGATTATAAATAATTATGTATGGAGAATAGAAATGTTTATATAATGGTATGTAATAATATAAATGTATATAAATTATATAAATAAAATGATGTATAAAGATAATGTCACTATATGGACTTAGTGCAGGAAATGGATGGAATGTCGGAACGAAAAGTAGCGTATGGAAAAAACGGACACAACAAATGTTGGACGAGCGGAAGTGGTACCCACAGATTTGGATCTTGAGCGGTATTCGGTTAATTGGTTTTCTTTTTTTTATACCGGAATACTACCGAGACCTGGCGTCGGGCCGAAAGGATCCTCGCTCGGAATTGCGCGGAATTTTTTGTAAGAGAAAAAACTCGGAATTTCGGGCGCAGGATTGGGGTCGATTGTTCTCGGGACCCGACAACGTAACCACTTTGCTTCGGACCAAAAATTAAACCTTTTAGGAAAAACAATTTTTTATCAAATTTATTAATTTTAATGCCAACTCCAATTCTAATTTAAATTAAATTAAATTAATTTAAATTAATTTAAATTAAATCAAAATTCGAATAAAAAATCAAAATCAATAAAATCGATGATTGTATAGGAATCGGACTTGGACACGGAAATTTTCACTTTATTAATTTCAATTTTAATTTGAATAAAAAAATTAATTTTAATTTTAATTTGAATTAAAATTAATTTTAATTTTAATTTAAATCAAATTAAAATCCACATCAAAAAAATTTAAATTAATAAATTCGTTGTTGAGAGTCGGAACCAGTGACTCATCTGAGCATCACTGACGAATGGTCAGCTGTTGAAAAGCTCACTGCCCGTTTTTGTTCTTTTGTTGTTGTGGAAAAAGAAAAATAAATTAATCAAATTTCGATTTGATTAATTTACTCTACGGACACCTTTTATTTTTGAGGAAAAATCACCACCGGAAAATGCGCGACCGGCTTATATACACAATGCCCGTATGTAAATGCAAGTGCATATATTATATGCGTATGTATGTATGGAGGTATGTGGCTGTATATAAGCCGCGCCAGCGCACTATGAAACACTTTGGAATAATAAAAAAGAAAAAAGAAACCGCGCGATTTTCTTTTTTAATCAAAATGCCGGAATTGGAATTGGAAAAAAAAACGCGGGACTTTAAGCACTTGGATGGGTTTTTTTTTTGTATGTTCCAGCGGGAACCGCACTCGCGTATGTGTAAACGGATGTATGTATGTATGTGTGGATATTTATAAGTATGTATACATATGTATATATGTACATATGTACATATATGTACTGGGATAAATATATATATATTTTTGGAAGGAAAAAATGAACAGGACAATAAAAATCAGGACTGGAAAAACTTGTACATATGTCCATACAATTCAGAGTGAAAAGTTGCTATGGAAAAAGCGGGAACTTTTCACTGCAGGTCTGTATGTATGTATGTATTTGGAATTGAATTTAATGGAAATAAGAAATTTGTCTACTTATCAGAATCTCCACCTGGGCAAATGCTGGGGCAAGCGGAACGAAGAATATCCGGCTCGAAAGACCAATGTTTATGTAGGAGGGTGGAGCTTCTCATCCAATTCGACAAATTCCTTCAAACTTTATATGGGGCCAGTCCCAGATTGGTATTGGAGAATAGATGGAAAAAACAAGAGCGTCGGGTTTTTCCCTTCTAGAGGTGTTCACTTTTATTCACAAAATAGATATATGTGGCGCGAGATTATTTACAAGTTGAAGATGTAAAATGTATATGCAATTGAAAAGCAAAATGAAATGTAAAGTTAGCAAGACAAAATCGACTTAATATGATGGCGGCTTCCATCGAACTTGCCCCTCACGCCAGTGTGCCCGTCCGACACCTGGTCAAAAATCTTCCCCGCCGCTGCTCCTGATCACCGTCAGCGTGAACACCGCTGAAAAAATCCGTTGAGAAGGAACCGACGATCCAACTACCGGTAAAAATTGCAGCGCCATTTTATGTAAATTGGGATATGTGTTTTTCATACCTTCCCAAACTTGTAGAGGGTTGCTGACGCTAATTGACGGTTGACGCTAATGCAACCTGGCATTCTCATCATCGCTATCATCTCCACATCAATATCCCCATTAGGCTTATGAGACTGTGCCAGCTGGTGATGGTGGTCCCAAAAAGAATTGAATTTAGTTGTGTTTGTCAAGTTATCATTACTATTGTTGTCTTTGACCATCGGTTTTACCATAGACTTGATTTTTATAATAGAGTTTGAGCATAAGAGAGCAAGACTCTCAGAGTCTTTAAAATGCAGTTTCTTAAACCTTGGATCAAGTACTGTAGCCATTGCCAGAATTGAGACCTGAAACTAGAAAGATGGACTAACTTCGGCCGTGCCGAAGTTCGTATACCCTTGCAGATTTTCTCTATATAATTCACCAGAAGCATTATTGTAAATTAAACATACCAAATTTACAAATTCAATATTTTGAGCTTGAGGAAAAAAATTTTTCATACAAAATTTTTTTTTGTACCGATTGTTCCTATAGCAGCTATATGATATAGCCAACCGATTCTGATCAGACTTGGTTGAAGTATCAAAAAGCATATTAAACTCATAAATATCAAATTTCGTGGCATTCGGTTGAAAAACAA
Source organism: Drosophila sturtevanti (assembly GCA_018150375.1). NCBI lineage: Eukaryota > Metazoa > Arthropoda > Insecta > Diptera > Drosophilidae > Drosophila > Drosophila sturtevanti. The sequence goes on from JAECWJ010000665.1 coordinate 9,499, forward strand.
CAGAGTTATTGAGGATAAAGCCTTATTCATGACCGATCGGTCCTATGGGAGCTATATGATATAGTCGTCCGATTCAGATCAAACTTGGTTGAAGTATCAAGAAGCATATTAAACTCATAAATATCAAATTTCGTGGCATTCGGTTGAAAAACCGCAGAGTTATTGAGGATAAGCCTTATTCATGACCGATCGTTCCTATGGGAGCTATATGATATAGTCGTCCGATTCTGATCAAACTTGGTTGAAGTATCAAGAAGCATATTAAACTCATAAATATCAAATTTCGTGGCATTCGGTTGAAAAACAACAGTTATTGAGGATAATCCTTATTTATGACCGATCGTTCCTATGGGAGCTATATGATATAGTCGTCCGATTCTGATCAAACTTGGTTAAAGTATCAAGAAGCATATTAAACTCATAAATATCAAATTTCGTGGCATTCGGTTAAAAAACAACAGAGTTATTGAGGATAAAGCTTATTCCTGACCGATCGTTCCTATGGGAGCTATATGATATAGTCGTCCGATCGGGATGATTCCGAGATATACAATGCCTGCAGCAAAAGGAGCCTATGCTGAAAATCTCAGCTCTGTAGCTCTTATGGTCTCGGAGGAGAAGCTGTTGATCCAGCAGACGGACAGACGGACAGACGGACAGACGGACATGGTCATATCGACTCGGCTATTCATGCTGATCAAGAATATATATACTTTATATAGTCGGAGATGCTTCCTTCTGTGCGTTGCAAACTTCTGACCAAAATTAATATACCCTCTGCAAGGGTATAACAATACATTTAAAATAAAATTTTTTAAGGAATAAATTAATGATGACATTTGATGCATACCTGCGCTATTGAACCCATACGCTTATCAATTTCTAACAACAAGAAGTTCTTAATGTCTTTTGTCTCTGGAGTGGTGTTATCAACCTTAAGCAATTTTGTTTTTAAGACATTCACCATTGGGATAACCATACTGGCTGTGCAATACGTATCTGCGCCTATTATTTTTGTGGCTTCCTCGAGGGGGCGCAGCATTGACATGATATTATTAAGCAACTGTAATTCACTTCCATTTAGCATCTCAACATCATTGCGGACACTTAACACAATATCGTTTATGAAATTTTTAAGTTCCAATTAACGCTCAATCATATAGTATGTGCTATCTCATCTAGTAGCCACATCTTGGATTAATACCTTGTCCGTTGCCTTTCTTAAGTTGTCGCTGGCAACGCAACTTTGCTTAAAAAAAGTTATAATTCCCTTTACCTTTTCAATGCATACACTTATTGAATCTCTTTGCATAGCAGATAGTGCAATTCGATTTAGGGTGTGTGGAAAACATGGTATGTGCTTTTTTCGCCCAAAACCTAGGTTAACGGCTTTGACGACATTTGCCCCATTGTCGGTGACGACGGCTGTCACTAATTCGTTTTCAATGTGGCAATCTTTGCAGCAACTGTCCAGCATTTCAGTGAGGTATACTGATGTGTGTCGCTCGCTTAGCTTCAAAACTCCGATGATCAAAGAAGTCATTTCAAGCTCAAGCTGAAAATGAGCAGTAATGTCCAAGTAACTGCGCATTGACATCTGGTCGCTCCATACACCCATTGTTAGTGTTAGCGTTTTCCCATTTAGCAATCTTCCACATTTCCTTCATTTCCAAAAACTTGTCATCCACCCATTTTGTAATTAAATACCGCGGCGGTATTTTGTACGCGGTGCAATCGTATTCATCAAATATATGAAGCCTTTATTTTCGACTATGGAAAATGGTTGCACATCTTTTGCTATCATGTAAATAATACCATCGTTGATTCTTTTAGTTTTGTGCCACACCGCTAGTATCAGGACTGCTGGCACTTCAACATGTTGATCAATTTTATGAAGGGAACGTAGGTGGTCCTTCATGTTGGTCGTGTTACCCGCCGTTTTCAGAACTTTGGTGCAAATGTTGCATTTTGCACCATTTCCGTCAATTTTAGTGAAGTGCCTCCAGCAAAAACAACGGTGAATCAGATTTTCATCAAGCCCTGTAATTTCTGCAGACAACCGAGGATTTAAAAAAAATTTCTTGCTACATTGCCATCGTTGGATGTTCCTTTGCCAAAATCTTTAGGCTGGTCCACTATTAAGCCCATTTTATCCCGAAAATCCCGTTGAACTTCTCTCTTTCTTTCTAAAACTTACTGTTTTTGTTGGGGCCCTCTGACCTGCCACATTTTTATGACCGACTTATAAGAAAGGTGAAGAAAGTATTCAAAGAATCTTATTTTTGCTTCGCATATATAACATTTACTGGAGTGCGATTCACTTAAAGTATTACAAACTTTTCCATCCACCATAGTTAATTTTAAGTTATGCCCAACGGATATTTTTCTATTTTGGACACATACTTCTTTAGGTATTAGAATATTTATTTTCTCCTTAAAATATTTCTCCTCTGATTTTGATACTTCAGTCGTCTCTTTTTTAAACTGGAATCGAACTGGTCTGCAATAACGTAATGACGAAGGCTCTTCACTCTTTGAAATAAGTTGAAGAGGTACGTAAGACGTAACGAATAAACTTTTGTCGTCTACATCATGATTAGAAAACGTTTGCTTGTATTCGCTATGGCTCGTACTTCCATCAAAACCCCACTTTCCAATTAATAATAGATTAGCAAAGGAATCATCTGCAATTGTTTCAATGACATCAGATTGAAGCTTTATAATGCTCAAGGCTGTGTTATCTAACAAGCTTTGAAGCTCGACTTCTGCGTAGGATTCGACCACAGATATGTTGTCAGGATATCTATCTTTTTAAGAGCTTAAAATGCATTTGTAGTTCGGAAAAAAAACTAATGATATTTTGCTGTTCACAAAATTCCGTATCAGCAAATATTGGTGTTTCGTCATTCCGGTCTTGATTAAAAGAGAAATGACTTCTATGGGATCCGCTGGTAATACATTTTGTCCTTGATTTTCATTCGTAATGCAGAGACAGCGGTTTCATAAATTTCGACCAGACCGAAGATTTCTTACGTTTATAACGCATCCAAAAATCAACATTTTTTTGCAAATGTACTCAATTGGCTTAATACACGCATTCAATTCTTCTTTAAAGCCGTAGTTCACAAAATTTTGTTGTACATCAGCAATTACTTCTCGTAACTTTTCAGCATGTGTGCCTTTTTTGGAGCACCATAAATTAAAAATATGTAGGCGTCCGAACACACACTGACATATGTCCTATCAAATTAAGAGTTAAAAACCAAAAATTAATAAGTATTAAGAGGTTTTTATGCAAAATGAAAACCACAAGTAAAGTCGAAAACAAACACAGGGGCTCTGCTGGACAAGTTTGACTTTGAAAAAATAAGAAGAAGCAAGAAGCAAGTTTCTTCAGCTGACAACACTTTTATTAAGTAAAAACTTAGATTAATACAATCAATATAACATGTTGAAATATTTGAATAAAGGCAACGCGCACAATTGACTAAGAACATAGCATTAGATCTAGTTACCTACGAGTAACCGTTTATGTTAACTCCTAAAAACAATTCTATACTCAAAATGTTATGTTAAGCATTCACAATTGTAACGCCGAAGAGATCGAACGTAAAATAAACATTCACAACTGTAACGCCGAAGAGATCGAACGTAAAATAAACATTCATAATTATCAGGTTATGGGCCCAGGCATCGCGTCAAAAGTTTTTATGTGTGTGAATCGGATTTGTTGAAGTCAAAAGTAAAAATCGGTCTACTTTTAACCAAACGGTGGAAAAGTGAAAATGACGGCGTTAATGAACTCTATAGAAAAGTTGGATGACAACAACTACGCCACATGGGCGATCCAAATGAAAAGTGTCTTGGTGCAAGCTGAACTTTGGCCTGTCGTTTGTGAACGAGTCAGAAAGCAGGAAAGTGATACTGCAGAAGCGCAGGCTGCATTTGATCTGAGGGATGAAAAAGCCATTGCAGCTATAATGTTGTGCTTAAAGGCTACTCAGATAAATAGTGTGAAACACTGTGGGACATCAGCGGGTGTCTGGAAAAAATTGGAAGAGCTACACGTGCCAAGAGGACCGGCACGAAGGGTAAGACTCTTAAAGCAACTTTTAGCTACCAAGATGAGAGAAAACGAAAGCATGGCAAATCATATCAATACGTTTTTTGATGTGATGGAAAAATTAAATGAGATCGGTGTAGAATTACCCGACGAATTTGTAGTTATACTCCTCCTGTCATCTTTACCCGATGGGTATGAAAATTTTGTCATTGCCATAGAAGCCCGAGATGAGCTGCCAAATTTGACGTCATTAAAAGTGAAACTCTTAGAGGAGGGAGAGAGACGTAAATCGGATATCTGCGTGGATGAAGCAGAAACAAAAATTTTTGGAGCGAAAAGTCTAAAGAAATCACGAAAAAATTGGAAATCGTTTGCAAAAACTGGCGACAGAAAGGCGGGTTGCTGGAATTGCGGAATTCAAGGTCACAAAGCGGCAGAATGCAAAGCAGAAGGGAAAAATGAGAAGAGATCATTTTCTGCTTACGTGGCAAGACCATACAAGAAGAAGTTGCCACAACATGTATGGTGCCTAGATAGTGGTGCAACCGCACAGTGTGCGGCGCACACTTATGTTCAGACAAGTCTCTGTTCATCGAACTCGAACTTCATACAGAGAGAATTACACTGGCGGGTGATAATTTTATTGAATCGAGTGGCCGTGGAATTGTAAGATTGACCTGGAAAAATAGTACAATTGATCTACAGAATGTTTTATTGGTAGATAATTTGCAATGTAATTTTATTTCGGTTGCAAAGGCGGCAGAGAAAGGATTTAAAACTGAATTTTACCAAAAGAAAGCGACCATAAAAGATATGCATGGCAAAGTGGTATTAGAAGCCACAAGAAATGATGGTCTGTATTTGTTTGAAATTGAAGACAACAAATGTTTTACCGCGGGTAATGAAAATAAGCAATTGGTAAAATGGCACAATCGGCTGGGACATGTAAACTTCGAATCAATGAAAAAAATGATAAAGCACAATATGGTGCATGGATTAAATGTGAAGTGCAATGGTATTGAGAAACGTCAATGTATGACGTGTGCCAAATGCAAAATTTGTGTCAAGCCATTCCCGAAGGCTTCACAAGGGCGAGCTAACCAAATTTTGGAGGTTATTCATACGGATATCTGTGGACCAATGAATAGGGCCTCAATTGGTGGAGCAAGATATTTCGCCACTTTCATCGACGATAAGACTCGTTATACACATGTATGTTTCATGAAAACTAGAGATGAGATCCTAGTCAAATTTAAAGAATTTGTGACATATGCTGAAAATCAAACTGGAGAGAGGATAAAAGTGCTCAGAAGTGACAACGGCCGGGAGTATCTAAGCGGCGCGTTTGATAATCTTTTGAAGTCCAAGGGCATTAAGCGTCAACTAACGGTACCGCACACCCCCCAGCAGAATGGTGTGGCGGAGCGCTCAAACAGGACGTTAGTAGAGATGGCTCGAAGCATGTTGGTGCATGCAAATCTTCCTGAATCCTATTGGGCAGAGGCAGTAAATACGGCTGCATATATAAGGAATCGTGTGGAGACGTCAACTCTGGAGAAGATGACACCGTTAGAAGCCTGGTCAGGAAGGAAACCATTTGTGTCTCATATGCGAGTGTTTGGCTCAAAGGCTATAGTGCTAAATAAGCAGCATCGCAAGAAGTTCTGGCAAAAAGGAGAGCAATGCATAATGGTTGGCTACTCAGAAACTGCTAAAGCGTATCGTTTGTATAATCCATTCAAAAATAAGTTAATTGAAGCCAGAGATGTAATATTTTTCGAGTCTGAATTCACAGAAAATGTCCAAGAAGAGAAGATCGAAAAACTGAATGGTAGCGATATGGGATTGATCACGTTTCAGAACGAGCAATTAAATGAAGAATCAGAGAGCGCACAAGAAATCGAGTCAGTATCAAGTGAAATAATACCTGAGGATGAAGCAACGGATCCTCAAATACCCAATGGTGAATTGCAAGCAGATGACCAAATAATACGTGCACGCAGAGGACCAGGAAGGCCAAAGAAAATATATACTGGAAGACCAGGGCGTCCACGTTTGCAACATAATGAAGTAAATTTGATATCCAAAGCGGGAATAGAAGTTCCAAATAACGTTAAGGAGGCGTTAACTTCTGGATATGCAGATGAATGGAGGATTTCCATGCAGAACGAGCTAGATAGTTTGAGAGCCAACAAAACTTGGAATCTAGTAGATCTTCCCAAAGGAGAAAAAGTAATCGGATGCAAATGGGTGTATGCTATCAAGAAGAATAAGGATGGCGAGATTGAGCGACTGAAGTCGAGGCTGGTCGCAAAAGGCTGTAGTCAACGCTATGGAGTAAACTACTGGGATACATTTTCGCCGGTAGCAAGATATGCGTCGATCAGATTAGTGATGGCGATGGCAGTAGAACATGGTCTGTACATGCATCAGATGGATGTTACTGCAGCATACTTAAACAGCGAGTTGAAGGATACAGTATACATGCGTCAACCAGAGGGATTTGTTGACGAAAATCACCCGGAGAAAGTACTAAAGCTAAATAAGACGTTGTACGGTCTTAAACAAAGCGGACGAGAATGGAATGAGACGTTAAACAAAGTTATCGCAAAAATTGGTTTCAGTCCTTGCGCAAGTGAACCTTGTGTATACACCCGTCGGACTGGTAAGAACATTAATATAATTCTCGTTTATGTAGATGATCTCATTCTAGCAAGCTCCAGTCTACAAGAGTTATCAACTATTAAAAGGCTCATCGCACAAGAGTTTGATGTGGTAGATGGAGGCAAATTCAAGCATTTTCTGGGAATGGAAATTGATCGAGAGGGCGAAACAGGTGACATAGCCGTTGGTCACAAGAACTATATAGAAGAGTTACTTCGCCAGTATGGAATGGATCAGTGCAAGCCAAATGTGGTGCCGTTGGAACCAGGGTTTCAAGTCAAATGCACCAAAGAAGGATGTAAAAAGGTCAACCAAGTGGAATACCAATCGATGATCGGATCACTAATGTACTTGGCTGTGACAACTCGTCCGGATATACTGCATTCTGTGTCAAAGCTAGCCCAAAGGAATGCAGAGCCACATGAAGAGCATGTAGTTGGGGCAAAGAGAGTCTTGCGATATCTCAGAGGGACTGCAGATCTAAAGTTGCGGTATGTTCGAACTGGCAAACCAATTTTCTGCTACGTAGACGCAGATTGGGCAGGAGATGGCAGTGATCGCAAGTCATATAGTGGATGGGCATTCATTGCTGCAGGTGCAGCATTTACATGGGAATCGAGAAAGCAGAGTGTCGTGGCCCTCAGCAGCACGGAAGCTGAATACATAGCGTTATCGTCTGCGGCCAAAGAAGCGACATATATAAAGAAGCTGATGTCAGAGATGGGATTTCAAGGTGAAAATCCAATGCTTATTTACAGCGATAATCAGAGTGCACAATGTTTAGTTAAGAATCCAACTTATCATGCACGTAGTAAGCACATTGACATTAAATATCACCATGTAAGAGAAATGTATAATGACAATGTAATTGAAGTAGTCTATGTACCCACTGAAAATATGATTTCAGATGTTTTGACTAAGAATTTAAGTAGAGCAAAACATGTAAATTGTATTAAGAATCTGGGTTTGAACTAAAAATTAGTAAAAAGATGCAAAGTCAATTATGTCACGTTGAGAACGAGTGTTGAAATATTTGAATAAAGGCAACGCGCACAATTGACTAAGAACATAGCATTAGATCTAGTTACCTACGAGTAACCGTTTATGTTAACTCCTAAAAACAATTCTATACTCAAAATGTTATGTTAAGCATTCACAATTGTAACGCCGAAGAGATCGAACGTAAAATAAACATTCACAACTGTAACGCCGAAGAGATCGAACGTAAAATAAACATTCATAATTATCATAACATCTATGGGGGAATCGGGGGGAACACAACTAAAACTTTAACTAAACATACAAAACGGGCACTAAAAAGCAACAAAAATAAGGGTTAATAAAACATTAATTTTAAAAGGACAAATACACAATATAGTTGTTAAAAAAATAAAATAAAAACCTTTAACTTGAAATTCCATTTATAAATTATAAAGTTTTAATCACAACAAGAACATGTGAACCACTTGAAACAGACTTTTTGCATTGAAAGTTGGTTCTATTTTTAGAAAGTCCAGTTAGGTTTTCAGAAAAATCCGATTTGCCATAGTAAAGTTTGAACATTTTAGAGACATTTTGCTTGCAATTTTTTCTATTCTTTGTTATCACTTTTCTTGATTTCTGACCTCTGGTGGAACCACTGTGAGCCGGTGGCATGTGCTCATCCAATGATAAATTAGAGATAGGAGATTGTTCCCTGTCTGCGATGTTAACAGTGCGTTTTGCACTTTTTGTTGTTGTTTTTCACATTATTTGAGTATGAGAATATATTAAATGTTTGATGGATACATATGTACATATAATGTAAAAATGTGTAGACTAAGTGTTTCTTACTTTTATTTATTTACTTTCGGTATTGGTGGTAGTAGGGGGTAGTGAAGGTACGGCTTATGTTGTATTTGTGTGATATCTGTATACTTGTAATGTGACAATGAATGTGTGTTGTGATTCCGTATTTCATTTTGTTCCTTTCGCTTTCCTTGTTTGTAAAAAAATAGTGTTATTATTAGTAATAGGTTTGTATATTATCTTTGTAATTTATTTCACATAAATATTGTTTTTTTTTTTTTTTTCGCGCGAATCCCGACGGATGCAAAATTTGCCACTCCTCCCGCCCAACCGACCGAGGGGCGCAAGCCGCATAACGTGCGGCACGAGTCGCGGGGAACACAAATAAACGAAAACTACAGCTACTTACGAGCTAGATAGGAAAGAATAGACGCTTTTAGCCTGGGAAGAGAGATCTCTGAACTAATCAGTCGGTAAAGACGATTGTTATCAGAACAGAGGACTCGAAAGGGTTCATGCAAAGAAAAGTTAGTAGTACAGCGTTTAAGGAATAAGTGAAGATAGTTTCTAGTAGTCCTGAAAGGTACAGAGAATTCTACTTGGGTCAATAGATCAGGCGAGTCTACATCACCTTTAGGAGCTTGTGCATAAAACCTACGCCAAGCATTATTCTATGGTTAATAAGGGAAGGGAGGTTAATCAAAAGATTACTCGAGTACGAGGGAAGCTTGACATTGTGATCCCAGTTCAGACCACGAAGAGCAAATAGTAAAAACTGCTTTTGCACAGTTTCAATTCTCATTTGGTGTGACTCATATTGAGGGGACCAAACACATGATCCGTATTCCAAAATGGGGCGGACCAAAGAGGTAAAGAGGATTTTTGTAGTATAAGGATCGTCAAATTGTTTTGACCATCTCTTTATAAATCCGAGAACACCCATTGCTTTGCCAACAATTGTGGAAACATGGGAGTTGAAAGTCATGGTCCATGAGTACACCCAAGTCGTTCATTACATTTAGACGTTCTAATGGAGAATTATTTATGAAATAGGTTATAAGTTGAGGACAGTTTCTATTAAATGTCATAACCTTACACTTTGCAGTGTTTAAATTCAAACGATTGTGTTGACACCAACACTGAAAATTGTGAAGGTCAGCCTGTAATCGACTGGGCGAAACCATATCTTTGAAACTAAGGCATAGCTTAACATCGTCAGCATACATTAGCACTCGAGAATGTAGCATGACGGAGGGAATATCGTTAATAAAGAGGGTAAAGAGCAGCGGACCCAGATGACTCCCCTGAGGCACCCCGGATGTCACATTGATGCGCTTTGAATAAGAAGACTTAAAAAGAACTTTCTGTGTTCTGTTTGTTAGGTACTCACGAATCCAACTCAGTAATGAAGTTGGAAATCCAATTTCGTTGAGTATGTATGTATTTGGAAATGGAAATAAGAAATTTGTCTACCTATCAGAATCTCCACCGGGGCGAATGCTGGGGCGAGCGGAACGAAGTATCCGTTCGAAGGACCAATGATTGTGGGAGGATGGAGCTTCTAGATCCAATTGACAAATTCCAAATGATTTTGTATGGGGCCAGTCCCAGTTATTATTGCCAGTTAGAAAAATAACCAAAGCGTCGGTCTTCGATAAATGTCTATGTATATAAATGTTTATCGCGAAATTAAATTTATGTTGTGTGGCAACAAAAAAAATGGAAAAATGTAAGAATCAAAAGCGAATTGAAAAGTAAGTAAAACTCGACTTAGCGTGATGGCGGCTTCCATCAAACTTGCCCGTCACGCCAGTGTGCCCGTCCGACACCTGGGAAAAAATCTTCCCCGCCGCTGCTCCTGGTCACCGTCGGCGTGAACACTATCTATTCGTCTCTTTCTGCGTCTTCGTTTTTGGCATTCTTTTTACCGACGCCGAACTTGTAACTGTTCCTAACACAAATTTTGTTCTTGCGTCTGCAAGATTTTCGATTTTTCTTTATGCTTTTCGGCGTTCTTGTCGTTATCGGTTACAATTATTATTTTTTACGTCTCAACTACTTTTCACCATTCAACTGCTATTTTATACGTTGAATTGCTTAAATCAAACCAACTTTAAACTTAAACAAAACTGTTGATCAGGCTCAGACTTGGACGAGCCCTCAAATGTAAAGATGGATAATAATAGGTTTAATGTTTATTTATCTAAGTTGATCAAATTCAGGGTTTTAATAAATATAACTTGTTTTTCGACTTTTAATTCAACTTAATTAGACGACTGCGAATTTGAATATGACTTTTTATTCAAATTCCTTCATTGACTGCTTCTTTCGACTCTCGATAACGACAGACTATCTCATCATCTGCTCTCCGATTCCTTTCGAGCGTTTCAACAACGATTTACGGGGTAACGACTGTAAGGAAGTTTTCCGGCCGGGGTACATATCTCAGTCTCCCCAGGGCCTTTAGTTTACAGAAAATTTGTAAATAAAATACCGAGACCCGAAAATTGCAGAGAGGGAGTCAACCCCATATGATGGAAAGGTTGACTCAATCACCATAACGCTAAAATCACACCATTTATGGAAAGGTAGAGGAATAAGAGGGGAATAGACGGATGCGTACATAACCACAACGATTAAGTTTTAAAGAATAGTGAAT
>JAECWJ010000666.1:0-22681 GCA_018150375.1 Drosophila sturtevanti
AAATTAAAGCTAACTTTTATTACAGCGAGGACATTCAACTATCAAAGGATGATGATGAATCCCATGAATTGTTAATTTTACAGTGAAGACCAAGTATTACGATCAATAAACATCAATTCTCATATTCCCTTCCTTGCAATTTAAAGCCTGGACAATTTTTCAATTATAAGATTTGAACTCCTAGGTTAGTTTTATATATGTATATAATAATAGCAAAGATAATCCAAAGTGCCATAATATGAGAATACAAGACCATGTTTATAAGATCTTGCTGCCATTAAAATTAAAGCTTTTAATTGTATTTAAATAATTTCAGGTTTCCCTTCTTATTTTCTAGAACATATCTTTCAATGGATCTACCGTTCCCATAGGTAAAGGAATCATATCCTTGAATATGAGACTGAATAATGCTCCGAGAATTTGACTTTCCATTGCCATTAAGAGAAATTAGAAACTCTTTCTTTAATTAATTATTTTAAGTCTGAAATTAGATCATACATATATGAGTATCTTAATAGAATGCCAAGATGATAAAAAATTTACTAATATAATATAAATAAGTTAAATATTAAATTAAAAAGTTCAGGAGCAAATAAATCTTACTGGATCGTTTTTAAAAATAGAGACATGTTCTCGGTTTTCATGAATTCTTTAATTTCCAAGCCAAGTCATAAAAAATGTATCATCTTTCTTTGCCACTGATTTGGGAATTAGAAAAATTAAATTTAAAATTAATCAGAATTAGACTTCTTGCGGTGATGTACTTAGAGAAAATAAATCACACGAAAATGTTGAAATAGAAACGTAAGAGAGCCGTCAACTTGAAAGTAACGAAGATTTATTTCATGATTCATACATCAATCACAAAGAGAGAATGCATATCATATATTATTTACAATTTTCTATTTAATTGCCAATTTTTTATGGTCCTTCCCACGACAAAAAAGGAACACTTATATCAAAACTTATATCCTTAATTTCAGTGCATACTTTTGCTTTTCCATAATGGTTGTTGTCTAAGCTAAATGTCATTCCCTCAGCAAGGCGGAAAGCTCACTTGTTTCTGTTATCGATAACAGACTTTAAATTGAATTTACACTAAAAACGGAACCGAAAACAAATTACTTTTTAGAAAAAATATTTTTTGCGTTAATTTTGTGATAATTAAAATCGTTTACAAAAATATTTTAGCAACGAGCAGATTTCAATGTTGAAAATATTTTTTCTTTACTTATCATTAATGATTCGGAATCTGGTCGTCGAAGTAAACAGTTATTTAGTTGTAAATCCAAAAAAACCGAATTTATTTATTCAATATAATATAAATACTAAATTCTGCAACATTTCTCGGACTGAGCGCAATCTTAGATAATCGTAAAGAAAAGAAAAATCAGCAAAGCCATGGACCCAGGGCCACCCATAGCTGATGGGATGAAGCCGGTGAACAACGAGGCGGGCAGCACCGAAAACGCTATCTCTTGGCAAAGAAAGTGTTCATCACACCAATTAGTCAAAAGCGGATGCCAACTCGTCGTTCGTTTTCAAGTTCTAGCTCATCTGAAATGGACTTTAATGATGATTCCGAAGAATCGGGGGAAATCACAATTCCCGAGAAGAGGCGAGCTGGTAACATTGCAACCAACAGCAATAGGTTCGCGGAGCTGGCGGACGGAAAAGATGACCAGCCATCAACATCCAAGGCAGCGAAGGAGATCACCACGTCGGTTCCTCCTAAACCACCACCAATCTGTATCCCTTCTGTTAACAACATTACTAAGCTACAGCACATTGTTGCAGATACAATTGAATCGGACGAATATACCCTAAAAGCCGGAAAGGACAACCAGGTCCGCATCACTGTCTCCTCAATTGACTGATATAGGGTACAAGGGGTAGAGTTTCACACTTACCAATCGAATACATCAAAAATGAGCTAGGCAAACTCGGTCACAGTGTGAGACACCTCACCAATGTAAAAAACCGGTCGACGAAGGCGCCTCTGCCTCTCTTTTTCATCGATTTGGAGCCGGCATCAAACAACAAAACCATATTTGAAGTCAAGCGTCTTTGTTTTACCATAATAAGCATCGAGCATCCCAGAAAGGTCAATGATTTAGTGCAGTGTCATCGCTGCCAAATATTTAACCACACACAACGCTACTGCAACAAGGCAGTCAGATTGTGAAGTGCTCCGGAAATCATCTCTCTGCCGATTGCACAAAGCCGAAAGACGCACCTGCAACCTGTGACCTTTTCGAAAATGCACATACTGCATCCTATAAAGATTGCAAAGCTTATCAGGATGCCATCACCCAAAGGGATGCGGGGAAGTCATCGCTCAAACCAATCCGCAAGGAGTCTTACCGTGGCAACGCAGAATTGCCTATTTTCAATTATACTAACCTCTGTAATGGAGTCACCTATGCAAACGTAGTCAAAGGCGCAACAGGAGCACCGGCTCCAGAACCCGCTCTCCCGGCCCCAATCATTGGAAATCAAACAGCTGGTCAACTAGGCCAAGTGATCAAACTTATGCAAGCACAACTTGCACAATTAATGTAAATGATGACTACTATCATTGCTCAATTATGCAGCAAATAGGCCTAAAAAAAAGTTTTATTCAATGCTAACGGCCTCTGGAATAGAAAGCCTGAAATTGACATTTAAAAAGAAAAAGCATTGATATAATGCTGATCTCCGAGACACTTCACCAATCTATCACATTTTAAAATTCACGGCTATGACCTGCTACATGCCAACCACCCTAGTGGTGCTACCAGAGGGGGAGCTGCAATCCTTATCAAGTCCGCCATGAAATATTCTCTCACAATACCTATAATCCTGGACTGCCTACAGGCGTCTACCGTTAAAGTAGAAACTGCAGATGGAAATCTGGTCATAGCGGCATGTTATGTCCCGCCAAGACATACGGTCACCAGTCATATGTTCTCAGATGTATTTATGGAACTGGGCACTAGGTTTCTGCTTGGAGGAGACCTAAATGCCAAAAACACCTGGTGGGGATCAAGGACCAACAATCCCAAAGGTCTTGCACTATTGCCTACCATAAATACTCTCAACGTGACTACTCACTCCACAGGACAACCCACCTATTGGCCAAAAGACCCTCGCTGGCTTCCGAATATTTTGGACATTGCCATCTCAAGAGGCATCAACCGCAGCAACATCAATGTTGATAATGAGTTCAATCTCATGTCCGACCACTGTGAAGCTGTTGAGACGCTTACAACATGTGTCCACGAAGCTGCAACTTTTTGTACACCTACGCCTATTAACAGCAGAGTTAATCGCAGAGACAACTTTATCATATCTGTAGAAATCTCCAACATGTTGAGAGAGAAAAGACGCCTACGTAGGGTACGGCTAAGGTTATGACGGCAGTGATGCCACTACTCTGAAGTAAAAAAAATAAGAAATACATATGTATAATCTAAGAAAATAATTTTCAATATTATTTTTTTAAGTCTATATATATATATATATGTATATGGGCATTTTTATGTGTTAGATGTTAAATTTCTAAAAAAGTTTTTTAATATTTATGTTGCACCTATGTATTTAGCACTATTTTCAGAAAAAAAATTGGAACAAATCGGATGTAAGAATTTCTTTATGTAGCCAACTAAGTAGTTTTCGAATGTTATTTGGATGAATCTTTTTTTTATAATGTTTTTGAATAACACAAGTTTGTTTTCCAGTATACCAAATTACAATTAAGATCTTTATTTGTTTATTCGACTTTAAATTCTGGCGTGACGTTACGAAAATTCTCAAAGGAAAACACTTGTTTTAAATTGGATTAAAAACATTTTTGAACCTAAAATACAGCATTAATAAAATAATTAAAATATATGTAATACATATGTAATAACTTTGGAGTTTTTATACGCATAGTTTTTGTTAATAAACAATTTCTAATATAGGATAATATACGATTCAATAATAAGAATAGAAACACAAATATAGAAACTCATTTCTATGTTGATAATAACGCAATATTTAATAATATTGTATTAGGGTAACATTTTCGTTGAAAATTCCATCTGTAATAGCAGTTCTTCATAGTTTATATACATATGTACACATATAAATATATGCAAGAGAAAAAAATATCATCAATCTGGCGTGACGTTACGTACTCTGACAGTTGACGATTTGAAATTGGTCAGATTTTTTTAGTTTAAACAATTAGGCTAATAAATTTAAGCCAAATTTAAATAAATTTAAAGATTCACACACTTTCGACCTTCACCTTTGAAATAATTAGAAAAACTTATTGATTATTTTTTTGACTTATCTAAACACTGTTAAGAATAAAAGCTTATAAAAAAATACAAATGATAAGATTATCAGTAATGAAATCTTGGTTACTCATATCAGATGTTGTTGCACTTAACTTATTGTCCGATTTGGACAAAAAGGTAACAAGTAAGCAGGTAACACATCAGTCGCAATTCTACATTGATCGGTGCGTGTGAAATGTATATAAACATTTTGATTAACTGTTTTTGGGTTGTCTAAGAGGTACTTATACGAGAGCTGCTATTCGGAAATTGTCAATATTCAAAATCTTGCAACGCCATAACAAACTAATTTTTTAACACTTACATATATGTACAAATGTACAATGTTTTTATGCACAAATGCTTTTTTCTTTTGTTTACAATATATTAATTTTAAAAAATTAATTTGGCAAAACAATGGAAATGTTTTTTAGAAGGTTTTCGTTGGATTATTATACTCTGTACTAATAGGGTGAAAATTGTATATTAAAGTCGTTAAAATGTATGTAACAGGCAGAAGGAAACATTTCCGACCCCATAAAGTATATATATTCTTGATCAGCATCAACAGCCGAGTCGATATAGCCATGTCCGTGTGTACGTCCGTATGAACACCTAGATCTCAGAGACTATAAGAGCTAGAACAACCAAACTTGGTGTCAACATCCGTTTAGTATCTACGCAGATCAAATTTGTTTCAAATTTTTGCCAAGCCAACAAAACGAAGAATTAGGGTAAAATTTAAATTAAAATTAGAGCATGTCTACTTGGTACAGGGTATATTAAAAGTCGTTATTTAAAAGTTGTTTTTAAAATCGTGACTTTTGATATATCATGGTTATACATACATATGTATATTATTCACTCTGGAGGGGAATAAAAACTATGTTTTCGTGGCCTCTCAGAATTCAAAATGTATGAATCAACAGGGGGAATATTTTGAAAATAATAAAAACATTTTCATTTACAAATTTTTGTTCTTATTTACATATTATTCAAGAAATATGCATAAATAACAGTTTTTATATTTTATTTTATTAATATGTATGCATTAAATTGTATTCTTATCAACGTAAACGTCACACCCTAGTCTTAGGATATTTATGTACGAATGTATATAAAGTGAATTGTAAATTGTTTTTGATATGCGTTTTTTATACCCTGTACCCGTAGGGTTCAAGGGTATATTAAAGCCGCTAAAATGTATGTAACAGGCAGAAGGAAAATTTTCCGACCCCATAAAGTATATATATTCTTGATCAGCATCAACAGCCGAGTCGATATAGCCATGTCCGTCTGTCAGTCTGTATGAACACCTAGATCTCAGAGAGCTAGAGCAACCAAATTTGGTGTCAACATCCGTTTAGTATCTACGCTATCTGTATTAAAGCTACAGTATTTATTTTTGGTAGACTCAATTATATAGCCAATATGTACCAGATGACCGAATTTGATAATACGTATATATGTTTTGTACTGAAATGCCATGGTCAGCAGCAGCCGAAATGTGTGAGCGAGATAACATGCGCATGTTGCTTTGTACCGAATGACGCATTAGTTTCGTTCAATGACATGAGTGAGCGAGAAAGCATGAATTTGGTGATTCGGCTTGCTAGGAGAATTTTATAAAGTAATTTATATTCAATTAATGAGGATTTGGAAGGATTTTGAGTTTGTGACATATCTCTTGTTGGTACAGGGTATACTCCAAGTCGGCAGGGACGGCTTGCTTACTTCATTTGCGTTAATTTTGTGATAATTAAAATCGTTTCCAAAAATGTTTTAGCTACGAGCTGATTTCAATGTTGAACATATTTTTTCTTTACTTATCATTAATTAAAATATAAACATATTTTGATATAAAGTATACCCTGTACCAATAATTAATTGAATATACATACATTTTCTTATCAAATTCTCGTAGCAGGCCGAAAAAGCAAACGCAGGCATTATCGCAATTCACTCAATCAAACAAAAAATCCTATTCAAATAAGTCTGGCCGTTGAATATAAGATTTGCACAATAATATTTTGATTGCATAAGCGCCACCTAGGCAGCCTAGGAGAATTGCAGTTATTGATATTTTATTTGAATATATATATGAAAGCCAATCCATTGGTGCGATATTGCCAGTAATAACTTTGGCTTGTGTATGACAAGATGAAATGTCTAGAAACATCTTTAGTTTTGAGCTGGCTTTTTCTTTGCACTTCAACATTTTCAGTTGTTCCTGAAAAACAATTTATTTTATAAAAATATCTAATTCATATTTTAATGAATATACTTACTTTCTGAATTCGTGAGTATATGACATTCGTAATGGTTGCATTACCACATTCACATAGGAATGGATTTCCATCTGTTATAATCTGGGAAATGTTGTCATTCAGAAACCATCTTGAAGTATTCAAGCGGTTATAGCTGACATCCAAAAGGTTTGTCACAGTTTGATAAATGTCCGGTAATTTTTCCAAATGGTTGTGACTAACATCAAGCACCTTAAATCTTAAAAATATCTCTTTTGGCAATTCATCAATATTATTATTAGAGATATTCAGATTAGAAAGATTTATGAAACCCAAATTAGTTAATAGAACATCGGGAACTTTCGACAAATTGTTATGCGACAAATTAATTCCATGTAGATTTTTTTCCTCTAAACAAAAATAATTAATTCTGGTGCTAGAGGAACAGTCCGCAACCATTCCATCATCCTTATTCTTTTCAATAGAGCAGCCGCAGTCGTTAGTTAAAAATTTTTTCGAATTTGACGCTATTGCAGTGATTTGAATGATTAGAAGCAATATATTCCAGTATTTGTCATCCATTTTCTATGAAATGAAAATCCCAAAATAAATAAGAAATATATTTAATCTCAGAAAATAATTATCAATATTATTTTTTAAGTCTACATATATATACATATATGTATAGGCATTTTTATGTGTTAGATGTTAAATTTGTAAGAAAGTTTTTGGATATTTATGTTGCACCTATGTATTTAGCACTATATTCAGAAAAAAATAATGAAGTAAGCAAGTCGTCCCTGCCGACTTGGAGTATACCCTGTACCAATAAGATATATTTTATAAACTCAAACTCCTTCCAAATCCCCATTAATTGAATATAAATTATTTTATAAAATTCTCCTAGCAAGCAGAAACACCAAATTCATGCTTTCTCGCTCACTCATTTCAGTGAACGAAACTAATGCGTCATTGGGTACAAAGCAACATGCGCATGCTATCTCGCTCACATATTTCAGCATTTCAGTGCAAAACATATATACGTATTATCTCCGATATTTATTGACCGATTTCGGTCAAATTCGGTCAGATGGTACATATTGCCTATATAATTGAGTTCGAAATACTGTATCTTTAATAAAACTCTAGTAATAGTTTTTTCTATTTTGCGGGGGCGGAAGCGGGCGTGGCAAAAATTTAAAACAAACTTGATCTGCATACACTCTAGACGGATGTTGACACCAAATTTGATAACTCTACCTTTTATAGTCTCCAAGTTCTCGATGTTCATACAGACAGACGGACAGTCGGATAGACGGACAGACAGACGGACACGTCTCAATCGACTTCGCTATTGATACTGATCAAGAATATATGTATATACTTTATTGGGTCGGATAATTTTCCTTTTGCCTGTTACATACATATTAGCAACTTTAACTTTCTTGCCGAATAAGTGGTTTTCGAATGTCAAAATTCTGCGAATTAGGCAGAATTATTTGGATGAATCTTTTTTTATAATGGTTTTGAATAACACAAGTTTGATTTCCAGTATACCAAATTACAATTAAGATCTTTGTTATTTTTTTATTCGACTTTAAATTCTGGGGTGATGTTACGAAAATTCCCAAAGGAAATCAATTGTTTTAAATTGGCCGAGTGGGGAAAACGCCAATATCATATACATATATCCGACTTAAAACAACGGCATTTGGAAGAGTGGGCAATGTGGCGTGACGTTACGAACTTTGACACTTCAAAAAAAAAATAAACGATTTAAAATTGGTCAGATTTTTTAGTTTAACCAATTAGGCTAATAAATTTAAGCTAAATTTAAATAAATTTAAGGATTCACACACATCCAACCTTCACCTTTGAAATAATTAGAAAAACTGTTATTGATTATTTTTAACGTTTTGACTTATTTAACACTGTTAAGAATAAAAGCTTATAAACTAGAAAGATGGACTAACTTCGGCCGTGCCGAAGTTCATATACCCTTGCAGATTTTCTCTATATAATTCATCAGAAACATTATTGTAAATTATACATACCAAATTTACAAATTCAAAATTTTGAGCTTGAGAAAAAAAATTTTTTTCATACAAAATTTTTTTTTGTACCGATTGTTCCTATAGCAGCTATATGATATAGTCAACCGATTCCGATCAGACTTGATTGAAGTATCAAGAAGCATATTAAACTTACAAATATCAAATTTGGTGGCATCGTGGATCGTGGTGGATCGGTCCTATGGAAGCTATATGATATAGACGTCCGATCGGGATGATTCCGAGATATACAATGCCTGCAGCAAAAAGGAGCATATGCTGAAAATTTCAGCTCTAGCTCTTTAGGTCTCGGAGGAGAAGCTGTTGATCCAGACAGACGGACAGACGGTCAGACGGACAGACGGACATGGTCATATCGACTCGGCTATTCATGCTGATCAAGAATATATGTACTTTATATAGTCGGAGATGCTTTCTTCTGTGTGTTGCAAACTTCTGACCCAAATTAATATACCCTCTGCAAGGGTATAATAAAAACAAATAATAAGATTATCAGTAATGAAATTTTGCTTATTCATGTGAATTGTATATAAAACTAGAAATGATAAACCTTATTCATGACCGATCGTTCCTATGGGAGCTATATAATATAGTCGTCCGATCGGGATGAGATATACGGAGAAGCTATTGATAAACATTGTTCAACATTTATTGCAACAATTTTTGAATGTATGTGAGCCATAAAATAAATATTGCAAATCTATTTGAAGTGTTTAAACATGCAGTTGGTCTATGTAAGCACTTATAATAGCTAATAAAAAGAAATGCTTTTATCAGTAAAGCAGCCTTGCTTACTCATATTAGATGTTGTTGCACTGAACTTATTGTCTGATTTAAAGAAAGAAAATTTAAAAATAAGTGTGCTGTCTCGCTCACACATTTGAGCCGCTGCTGCCCATGGCATTCCAATTGACATACTAACATACATACATATAAACGTACATATGTTTCCGATATTTGAACTAAATTTGTGAATAAAAGTTATATCATTCTGTTCATTGATGATGCAAGCAAATCAAGTTTAAAATAGGAAAGATCAAAGGTACCTCTGATTTAAAGCTACAGAACTTCTTTTTGGCAAACTCAATTATATAGCCAATATGTACCGTTTGACCGAATTTGACCGAAATCGGTCAACAAATATCGGAGATAATACGTATATATGTTTTGTATTGAAATGCCATGAGCAGCAGCAGCTGAAATGTGTGAGCGAGATAGCATGCGCATGTTGCTTTGTACCCAATGACGCATTAATTTCGTTCACTGATATGAGTGAGCGAGAAGGCATGTATTTGATGTTTCGGCTTGCTAGGAGAATTTTATAAAATAATTTATATTCAATCAATAGGGATTTCGACGGAGTCTCATTTTATAAAATATCTCTTATTGGTACAGGGTATACTCCAAGTCGGCAGGGCCGACTTGCTTACTACATTTTTTTTGCTTCAATTTTTTTAAATTTTATATTTCCAATTTTTAAAAATATCTTGAATCCGATATGATGGGGGAAAGTAATCAATTAATATTAGCTGTTTTGGTATTTAAAGTTTAATTTTGAGCCATGTGCAAAGAACTCAGATGGTTCTGTGCGGATCGGTAAATAATAAGGAAAGATCAGAGAAATATAATCAATAAATAAACTCCCAGAAGCAGCAAGTTAATTCAGGCAATTGCAGACGTTTTTATATGTACACAAATATAAAAAATAACCATTTATATTATGTTGTTGGTTACTTAGAACAAAATTTAAGAGTTTTAGGTGTTCACACGGATGGACAGATATACCGGCAATAATGTTTCCTTCTTACTGTTTTCCTTTACCCTATGGATACAGGGAATCTCTATGGATCCCTATGGATCCCTATGGATTTACCCGTTAGAGAATTTATTATACCCTTGCAGAGGGTATATTAATTTTGGTCAGAAGTTTGCAACGCACAGAAGGAAGCATCTCCGACTATATAAAGTATATATATTCTTGATCAGCATGAATAGCCGAGTCGATATGACCATGTCCGTCTGTCCGTCTGTCCGTCTGTCCGTCTGTCTGGATCAACAGCTTCTCCTCCGAGACCATAAGAGCTACAGAGCTGAGATTTTCAGCATAGGCTCCTTTTTGCTGCAGGCATTGTATATCTCGGAATCATCCCGATCGGACGACTATATCATATAGCTCCCATAGGAACGATCGGTCAGGAATAAGCTTTATCCTCAATAACTCTGTTGTTTTTTAACCGAATGCCACGAAATTTGATATTTATGAGTTTAATATGCTTCTTGATACTTTAACCAAGTTTGATCAGAATCGGACGACTATATCATATAGCTCCCATAGGAACGATCGGTCATAAATAAGGATTATCCTCAATAACTGTTGTTTTTCAACCGAATGCCACGAAATTTGATATTTATGAGTTTAATATGCTTCTTGATACTTCAACCAAGTTTGATCAGAATCGGACGACTATATCATATAGCTCCCATAGGAACGATCGGTCATGAATAAGGCTTATCCTCAATAACTCTGCTGTTTTTCAACCGAATGCCACGAAATTTGATATTTATGAGTTTAATATGCTTCTTGATACTTCAACCAAGTTTGATCTGAATCGGACGACTATATCATATAGCTCCCATAGGACCGATCGGTCATGAATAAGGCTTATCCTCAATAACTCTGTTGTTTTTCAACCGAATGCCACGAAATTTGATATTTATGAGTTTAATATGCTTTTTGATACTTCAACCAAGTCTGATCAGAATCGGTTGGCTATATCATATAGCTGCTATAGGAACAATCGGTACAAAAAAAAATTTTGTATGAAAAATTTTTTTCCTCAAGCTCAAAATATTGAATTTGTAAATTTGGTATGTTTAATTTACAATAATGCTTCTGGTGAATTATATAGAGAAAATCTGCAAGGGTATACGAACTTCGGCACGGCCGAAGTTAGTCCATCTTTCTAGTTTTTTAAACATACTTGTGTGTATAAAAAACCAATAAATTTAAAAAAAAAAAATAAAACTATGACCGAGAATAAAACAAAAGCTCACAATGTGATAGTTTGACAGGCAGCTTAATAATAAAAAGTTGTATTAGACGATCAATCGATATAAATAAGGTTGCAGACTATACAGAACAATATTGATATTACAACACAATCGACTACGAGGGCTGTCGGGAATCGGCAATACTAGTACGTAATATGTAGTACTTATCAGGTTTGCACATGCATACGTATGTACGTAATATGCAGTACTTAATAGTACGTAAATAGTTTTTACAGGTTGGTTTATCTTAGTTCTTTGTATGGCGACAAAGTACCATCAAAAACAAAAGCTTATCTCTGGTTATTGCTGATAGTGCAGGATTATCATGTGACATACAACACACAACGCTATAAAAAAGGAGTAAGTTCTTGTTGGATACCTCATAACTTATTAATAGCTCAAAAATAAGGCGACCAACGTGATTGGAGTGAGGTAATGCTTAAAAAGGCGCATATATAATCGTGGCCGTTGAAGAGTCATCGATCTATGGGTAAGAGAGGGAAACTAAACAATCAACCGTGTGATAAGCCAAAATCGAAATGTTTCTTTGGGAGAATGGGTCATGTGCCCGCTATTCCGAAAGGGCAACGTAGGACTCTCAATTCTGAGTGGTACGGCACATATATATGTCAAAAACCATATTTTTGGAGGTGTCTCAAGATGAATGGAAAAGCTGTTATGACCAATGCTTTGAACGATTAAGCAAAAGTGTATTGATCATCAGGGGCAATATTTTGAATAGCAATAAAGCCATTTTAATAACATTTTTATTCTTATTTCCTTTTCCCGAAAGATGAATGAGCTTCCACCATTTTTTCCAATTAAAACTTTTTAGTGATTTGTTAACTTTTTATTTTTAAATTAAAGCTTACTTTTTTTATTACAGTGAGGACATTCAACTATCAAAAGATGATGATGAATCCCTTGAATTGTCAATTTTACAGTGAAGACCAAGTAATACGATCAATAAACATCAATTCTCATATTCCCTTCCTTGTGATTTGGATAATTTTTCAATTATCTACCGTTCCCGTAGGTAGAGGAATCATCTCCTTGATAATGAGACTGGATAATGCTCCGAGAATTTGACTATTCCAATACCATTAAGAAAAATTAGAAATTCTTTCTTTAATTTAATTATTCAATCACAAGAAAATGTTGAAATAGAAACGTAAGAAAGTGGTCAACTTGAAAGTAAAGAAGATTTATTTCATGATTCATACATAAATCATAAAGAGAGAATGCATAACATATGTTACTTACAATTTTCTATTTAATTACCAATTTTTATAGTCCTTGAAACGACAAATAAAAAGGAACACTTTCATATTTCCTTGATTTCTGCGTATAAAGCAGTGCATGCTTTTGCTTTTCCATAACGGTTGTTGTCTAAGCTAAATGCCATTCCTTCAGCAAGGCGGAAAGCTCACTTGTTTCTGTTATCGATAACAGACTTTAAATTGAATTTACACTAAAAACGGAACCGGAAACAAATTACTTTTTAGAGAAAATATTTTTTGCGTTAACTTTGTGATAATTAAAATCGTTTTCAAAAATGTTTTAGCTACGACCAGATTTCCATGTTGAAAATATTTTTTCTTAACTTATCATTAATTTAAATATAAACATATTTTGATCTAAAGTATACTCTGTACCAATAAAAGACTTTTCATAATCGCCCCATTAATTGAATATACATCTTATTCGTAAAAAAAGTCGGGTTTTCCTCCCTGACGCTATAACATCAGAACGCACGAACCGATTTCCACGGTTTTGCATTTGTTGGAAAGGTCTCGGAACAGGGAAAACATTTATCATTTCATTAATTTTGGCCACTATCAAGATGTGACATAGCTTTGGCGTTAATATCATCTGGAATTGCGGCGACTCTTCTAGATGGCGGTCGTACTGCACATTCTGCACTTAAGTTGCCACTCAATTTAAACACAATTGATACTCCAACATGCAATATTTCCTGATCCAGTGCAATGGCAAAATTGTTGATGCAATGCAAGCTCATTGTTTGGGATGAGTGCACAATGGCAAATAAGAAATCACTTGAAGCACTTAACTTCACACTGAAGGATCTTCGGCGAAATAACAACATCTTTGGCAATTTGATGATATTGTTGGTAGGCGATTTCAGGCAGACGTTGCCAGTAATTCCCCGTGGAACGCCTGCAGATTGATTGAATGCTTGTCTGAAGGCATCACTTTTGTGGAATAACGTTAAAACATTATCGCTAACAACTAATATGAGAGTTCAACTGAAAATGTTTTCCCAAACATTAGTGAGAATTATCAGAATTATACTTGGTTAAGTCAACGAGCAATTCTCGCCGCAAAGAATAATGAAGTACACGCATTGAATTTCACCATTCAATCAAAAATCGATGGCGATTTGGTGACATACAAATCCGTTGATTCCATAACAAATCTCTATGATGTTGTAAATTATCCAACGGAGTTTTTGAACTCTCTGGAGTTACCAGGATTTCCACCACATAACTTGCAACTCAAAGTTGGTTCAGTTATTATGACATTGCGTAATTTGAATCCACCGCGACTTTGCAACGGTACTCGGTTTGCGGTGAAAAGACTTATGCCGAATTTGATTGAGGCAACCATTATTAACGGAAAGTACGCAGGTGAAAATGTATGTATTCCTCGAGTTCGAATGATTCCGACTGATCTTCTGTTTGACTTCACTTGGGTTCGCAATGACAATTAACAAGTCGCAAGTCCAATCGGTTAGTGTTAGCGTGATAAATTTAGAAAATCATTGTTTTCCAGATGGGCACTTATACGTTGCGTGTTCGCGAGTTGGGAAACCATCCGCTTTGTTTGTGTTAACGTCAGATCAATAAACAAAAAATGTGGTTTACCAAAGAGCACTTCAATGAAAGGGATAATTTGCGGACACGCTTCGATTCAGTATTTACTTTGTATTCACTTTCATTCATTTCATTTAATTAGAGAAGTTCAACTAAATGAATTCATTACTGTTGTGAAATGAAAAAAAATGTTTCCTTTTCAAATATCAAATAAAAAAAATAATTTTTCTTCATCTTTTAATCCCCAAACGAAATGTTACAAAAAAACGAATCCATCTGGTGGCGAAACGGAGTTCGCCGGGTTTGCTGGTTTTCTTATAAAATTCTCATAGCAAGCCGAAAAAGCAAACGCAGACATTCTCGCAATCCACTCAATCAGACAAAAATCCAATTCAACTAAGTCTGACCGTTTGCACAATAATATTTTTGATTGCATAAGCGCCACCTAGACACCCTAGGACAAGTGCAATTGTTGATATTTTATTTGAATATGTAGGTGAAAGCCAATGCATCCAGTTTGGTCCGATATTTTCAGTAATAACTTTGCCTTGTGTATGACAAGATGAAATGTCTAGAAACATCTTTAGTTTTGAGCTGGCTTTTTCTTTGCACTTCAACATTTTCAGTTGTTCCTAAAAAGAATATATTTTTTAAATATATCTAATTCATATCTTAATGAATATATTTACCTTCTGAATTCGTGAGTATATGACATTCGTAATGGTTGCATTACCACATTCACATAGGAATGGATTTCCATCTGTTATAATCTGGGAAATGTTGTCATTCAGAAAAAATCTTAAAGAATTCAAGTGGTTATAGCTGACATCCAAAAGGTTTGTCACAGTTTGATTAATGCCCGGTAATTTTTCCAAATGGTTGTGACTAACATCAACCACATTAAATCTTAAAAATATCTCTTTTGGCAATTCATCAATATTATTATTAGAGATATTCAGATTAGAAAGATTTATGAAACCCAAATTAGTTAATAGAACATCGGGAACTTTCGACAAATTGTTATGCGACAAATTAATTCCATGTAGATTTTTTTCCTCTAAACAAAAATAATTAATTCTGGTGCTAGAGGAACAGTCCGCAACCATTCCATCATCCTTATTCTTTTCAATAGAGCAACCGCACTCCTCAAATTCAAAATCTTTTGTAACTAACACGTTTGGAAGTGTTAGTATTAGAAGCAATTTAGTCAAGTATTTTTCACCCATTTTCTGTAAAATGAAAATGCCAAAAAAAAATAAATAAGAAATACATATATATAATCTCAGAAAATAATTATCAATATTATTTTTTAAGTCTACATATATATACATATATGGGCATTTTTATGTGTTAGATGTTAAATTTGTAAAAAGTTTTGGATATTTATATTGCACCTATGTATACTATACTATATACTACACTATATTCAGAAAAAAAATTGGAACAAATCGGATGTAAGAATTTCTTTATGTAGCCAAATAAGTGGTTTTCGAAAGTCAAAATTCAGCGAATCAGGCAGAATTATTTGGATGAATCATTTTTTATAATGTTTTTGAATAACATAAGTTTGTTTTCCAGTATACCAAATCACAATCAAGTTTTTTGTTATTTTTTTATTCGACTTTAAATTCCTGCGTGGCGTTACGAAAATTCCCAAAAGAAAACACTTCTTTTAAATTGGATTAAAAACATTTTTGAACCTAAAATACAGCATTAATAAAATATTTAAAATAATGTAATAACTTTGAGTCCTTATATAAGCATAGTTTTTATCAATAAAAAATTTCTAATATAGGATAATTTAGGATTCAATAATAAGAATAGAAACACAAATATAGAAACACATTTCTATGTTGATAATAACGCAATATCTAAGTATATTGTATTATTTTCGTTGAAAATTACATCTGTATTAGCAGTTCTATAAATTGGAACTTTGAACCTCAATATTTCGCAATTGCAAAGTAGGAAAGCAGCAAACTCATCAATTCAATCAAATTTGAATATTTCTCGTTCATTTATGTAAAAGAAAACACAACATTTTGGCGAACATTTAGTTTTTTAGAAATGCCTATATATGTTTATTTGATTAATATACATTTGATGAGACATTTGAACATTCGACATTTGTTTCTAATACATATTTAAACACTGCACTATGGACGGAAAGCCCGATTTTTATACCCTTGCAGAGGGTATATTAATTTTGGTCAGAAGTTTGCAACGCACAGAAGAAAGCATCTCCGACTATATAAAGTAGGTATTCTTGATCGGCATGAATAGCCGAGTCGATATGACCATGTCCGTCTGTCCGTCTGTCTGGATCAACAGCTTCTCCTCCGAGACCATAACAGCTACAGAGCTGAAATTTTCAACATAGGCTCCTTTTTGTATATCTCGGAATTATCCCGGCCGAAGTTACTCCATCTTTCTAGTTTGGCATAAAGCCTAAAAAGCCAAAAGACACTCTAAGCACAATATATTGATGAACTATTTATTAGTTGTTGTAGAACCAGGGCCCCAAAGTCAAGCAAAAATATTACCTTCAGTAGTTATTAACCTCTTAGAAAAACCCTCATTTAATTGTTGTGAAACCAACGACGGTTCAAAATATGATGCCAGCGATGACGTGTCACACTCAAATTATAATCAATATATTTAAATGCTTAAAATTTCCAATTTCCAATGAATATATTTAAATAATATTGTTATGTATTGGTTATTTTATTTTTGGTTTATGTTTTTTGTTATTAATATGTTTTTTTAAATAAATTTTGCAGTATACTAAGAGAAGCACATAATTTAAATTGAAAAATGGCTCATTCGCAAGATTACTTATATGGACGGTCTGAGTGGCCGTTGTCTCGGGTCCGTTTCAAATTTTAAAAGCTTTCTATATATAATATTAGTGTCACACAGTGCACTGCTTATATGGGCGGTCTCAGTGGCCGTTGTCTCGGATCCGTTTCAAATTTAAAATTAATAATATCAAATACAAAATGATAACAGTATCAGTACATAAATTTTTCTTAATCGCATCCGACCAGTTGCACCAGACAAGAAAGTGGGCAAGTGGTTAACGAACCAGTCACAAATCATCTGTCACCAGTTTACATTGTGAAATGTGTGAAATGTATATATATATATAAAAAAAAATATTTAGTTTAACTGTTTTTGGGTTGTCTAAGAAGTACATCTATGAGAGCTGCTATTTAGATATCGGATATTGGCTATAATAATTGTTAATATTAAAAATCTCGCAACACCATAACAAACTGTAATTTTTTAACACTTATTTACAAATTAAATATACCAAATTTACAAATTCAAAATTTTGAGCTTGAGAATTAAAAATTTTTCATACAATATTTTCTTTTTGTACCGATCGTTCCTATGGGAGCTATATGATATAGTCGTCCGATTCTGATCAGACTTGGTTGAAGTATCAAGAAGCATATTAAACTCACAAATATCAAAATATCAAATCGTGACATTCGGTTGAAAAACAACAGAGTTATTGAGGATAAACCTTATTCATGACCGATCGTTCCTATGAGAGCTATATGGTATAGTCGTCCGATCGGGATGACCGGGATGACATATACGGAGGAAAAGCTTTTGATAACACAATGTTGCCAGGTATTTCATGTTTAGTTCAAGTTCTCCGTGGGTAAACATTGTTCAACATTTATTGCAACAATATTTTAATGTATGTATGACAGCCATAAAATAAATATTGCGAATCCACTTGAAGTTTTGGTCATTTAAGCACTTATAATAGCTAATAAATGAATAGAAATGCACGTCGCAGTAAGGTAATCTGGCTTACTCATATCAGATGTTGTTGCACTTAACTTATTGTCTGATTTGAAAAAAGATGATAACTAATAAGTGTGCATACCTAAAAACTAAATTGAATTTAAAACTAGAAAGATGGACTATTTTCGGCCGTGCCGAACGTATTCATGACCGATCGTTCCTATGGCAGCTATATGATATGGTCGTCCGATCGGGATGATTCCAAAATTTACAATGCCTGCAGCAAAAAGGAGCCTATGTTGAAAATTTCAGCTCTGTAGCTGTTATGGTCTCGGAGGAGAAGCTGTTGATCCAAACAGACGGACAGGGTCATATTGACTCGGCTATTCATGCTGATCAAGAATATATATACTTTATATAGTCGGAGAAGCTTCCTTCTGTGCGTTGCAAACTTCTGACCAAAATTAATATACCCTCTGCAAGGGTACAAATATCAAAGAAGCTAACTTCGGCCGTGACGAAGTTTGTATACCCTTGCAGATTAATTGATTACTTTCTCCGAAATATCGGATTCAAGATATTTTAAAAATTGGAAATATAAAATTTAAAAAAATTTTAAACAAAAAATAGGAAAAGCAAGACTAGTAAGTAATAATCGAGTCCGCCAACGGCCGGAATTGAACCTCCGCTCATGTCAGTTCTAGAATTGATCTCTACCTAATGCGCTACCAAACTTAAAATTCGCGGTCTCGCTATTTCGGTATACATTGCAAGCGTCCAGCTTCTCGCTCTCTAAATTTTCGGACGAATTCAAGAAAACAACAACCCAATACAAATAATTTTCTGTCTCTTTCTGTTTCGCACTCAGCTTGTAGTTTTTTTAAGCAAGTGTTCGCATATACATGTATGTATGTTTGTATATATGTACATATGTTGTTTGTGTATGGATATATAAAAGCAAATTTAAACGTATTTAATTGGCTGCCTATGCATACATACTGATGCTGATGGGGGTTGATTCATTGATTTTATTGATTTATGTCGGCGTTTATTATCCGATCTGAATCAAAGGTGCTGGTAAGGCGTAAAAGTAGAATTGTCATCTGTGTGCCAAATTTGGTCAGATGTTTGTAACGCATAGAAATAATCGTTTCCGACCCCATAAAGTATATATATTCTTGATCAGCATCAATAGCCGAGTCGATATGACTATGTACGTCTGTCCGTCTGTCTGTTCCTTTCCGCTTTTTCGAACTTAAATTTTGAGCTACGTGAATAAAAGTCATATCAGTTTGTTCATTGATGATGCAAGCAAATCAAGTTTAAAGATTAGTCGGTATAAGCTATAGAAAAATAGGCAAGATCAGAGGTACCTCGGTAAAAATATTTGTTATTCAAAACAGTTCTTGTGAGAAAAACTTTTTTGTTTTTTGAGATAACTCAACGAATTTGGTATACAGATGACAATTTTACTTTTACACCTTACCATATTCTTGATCAGCATCAACAGCAGAGTCGATTTGACCATGTCCGTCTGTCCGTCTGTCTGTCCGTATGAACATCTAGATCTCAGACACTATAAGAGCTATAGCAACCAAACATGGTATCAACATCCGTCTTGTGTCTACGCAGATCAAGTTTGTTCCACTTCCGCCCCCGCCAATTAGAAAAAAACTATAACTAGAGTTGTATTAAAGCCACTGTATTTCTTTTTGGCAAACTCAATTATATAGCCAATATATACCGTTTGACCAAATTTGACCGAAATCGGTCAATAGCTACCGGAGATAATACGTATATATATTTTGGACTGAAATGCCGTGGGCAGCAGCAGCTGAAATGTGTGAGCGAGATAGCATGCGCATGTTGCTTTGTACCGAATGACGCATTAGTTTCGTTCACTGACATGAGTGAGGCAGAAAGCATGTATTTGATGTTTTGGATTGCTAGGAGAATTTTATAAAATAATTTATATTCAATTACTGGGGATTTGGGAAGAGTTTGAGCTTATAAATCCCTTTGGATCCCTATGGATTTACCCGTTAGAGATTTTATTTTTTAAACTTACTTGTGTGTATAAAAAACAATATATATTATACAAAAAAATTACATTATGTCAGAGCAAAAAACAAAAGCTCACAATGATAAAGAGTTGTATTAGACGATCAATCGATATAAATAGGGCTACAGACTAGAGGTGGCAATGGGCCGAAATTTTGCACCCCCCCCGACCCAGCCCATGGGCCGAAACAAAAAATTGTACCCGCACCCGAATGCTAAAAAAATTTTGCAACCCGAAACCAACCCCGCAAGCGCAAAAATATTAAAAAAAAAAAATTGTAAATGAAAAATACAATTTTTTATGGTTCTGCGAAACAGTACTTACATTATATATATTTATTAAATAATAGTAGGAATGAAAATTACATTTTTTATGCTTTATCCAAATCAGCACTTAAAAATATACTTATATTTATATAGTTAAATATATTTACTAAGTAATAGTAGGAATGAAAAAAAAATTATTCAAGAAATCAAAGAAGCAGTAAAATTACATATTTTTATACAAAAAAAGCAACTTATCGAGATTCGCGCTTGACAATCTTGTGCGCCTTTCGATTAATATTTTGCCCGATGACGAAAAAACTCTTTCGCTTGTCGATAATGTGCACGAAGTTAAGAAAAGAAAATATTTAAATATTTTATAATTGCGTTCTCATATTTCCAAATGAATTTGCGGTTGAGCGACCTAGCCTATATCCGCCCGCACCCAACCCGAACTTAGATTTTCCAGCCCATACCCACGGGTACCCGACAAAAACCCAGCCCATGCCCACCTCTACTACAGACTATACAGAATAATATTGATATTACAACACAATCGAGTACGAGGGCTGTCGGCAATCGGCCATACTAAATTATTAAGGTAAACCATATCAGATTTGCACATGCATACGTATGTACGTAATAGTACTTGAATAGTTTTTATGAAAAGTTGGTTTTTTCATTGTTTACAATAATCTAAAATTTCTTTATGGAGTTTTTGGTTGGATTATTTTTTTATATCAAAAACACAATTCTGCGAAATTCTAGACAAATTTCTGCTGAACATTATAGATCTCGTCTGGCGCCGCCAAGCCGGGCTGGAAAATGGGCCGTTTCTTCCGCCGCCAAATCTTAAACTACAAAGATGCACTACTTCTACGACTGCCACTGCCGCCTCTATGATTAACTACAAAAATGCAAAGCTTCTGCCGTTGCCGCTACCATCTTAAACTTAGGAAATCACACAGATTGCGACATTGTTAAATTTTGTAATTTTGAATAAAGAGGTCATTGTCTCTAAAATTAAATAAAAGTTAACTTTTATAATCGTGACAGTTGAAGAGTCATCGATCTCTGGGTAAGAGAGGGAAACAAAACAATAATCGAACGTGTGATGGCGGTCTCTATATCTACTGGTGTGCCTACCAATCTGCTCCTCCACGGTATGTAAATTGAGATCCCGGTGTAGTGTGGAGCCACGCACATACCAAGGGCACTTTGTTATTTGGCGGTGTCTCAAGATGAATGGAAAAGTTGCTATGACCAATGCTTTGAACGAATATGCAAAAGTGTATTGATCATCAGGGGCAATATTTTGAAAAGCAATAAAGCCATTTTAGTAAGATTTTTGTTCTTATTTCCTTTTCCCGAAGCATGAATAAGCTTCCACAATTTTTTTCCAATTAAAACATTTTAGAGATTTCTTAACTTTTTATCTTTAAATTAAAGCTTACTTTTTTTATTACTGCGAGGACATTCAACTATCAAAGGATGATGATGAATCCCATGAATTGTGAATTTTACAGTAAAGACCAAGTAATACGATCAATATACATTAATTCTCATATTCCCTTCCTTGCGATTTAAAGCCTGGACAATTTTTCAATTATAAGATTTGAAATTCTAGCTAGATAATGCTCCGAGAATTTGACTTTTCCCGTTGGCATTAAGAAAAATTAGAAATTCTTTCTTTTCTTAATTATTCGAAGACTGAAACTAGATCATCCATATATGAGTATCTTAATAGAATGTCAAGATGATAAAAAATTTACTAATATAATATAAGCATCCAGAAGCAAATAAATCCTACCGGATCGCTTTCAAAATAAAGATATGTTCACGGTTTTCATGAATTCTTAATTTCCAAGCCAAGTCCTAAAAATGTATCATCTTTCTTTGCCACTGATTTGGGAATTAGAAAAAGTAAATTTAAAATTAATCAGAGTTAGGCTTCTTGCCATGATGTACTTAGAGAAAATCAATCATGCGAAAATGTTGAAATAGAAACGTAAAAAAAGTAAAGAAAAAAAGTAAAGAAGATTTATTTCATGATTCATATGGATCATAAAAGAGAGAATGTATATCATATA
>JAECWJ010000667.1:0-62285 GCA_018150375.1 Drosophila sturtevanti
CAACCACATTTGTTAGTAAATAGCCTATTTTTTGTTTGTTAGTAGTTGTTCAACCGGCGTATTCGCCTCTGGTTGAGTTTTTTAAAAATATTTTAAAATTAATGGCAAGTAGGCCTATGCGTATTCGCGGCCTGCTTGCGTTTTTCCGCTCTTTGGCGGAAGGTATGCGGTTTTAATTGCATCTATATTTACGCTCTATGTAGCGTTGTCGGTTCCACGTTGTGTGCTCATTGTAGCACTGTCGGATCCTTGGGTGCAGCTTGTCGCGCTGGCGGGGCCGGTGCTGGTCGCACTGGCTTTTTGTTTTTGGCAAACTGGGCTGGGAGTATTTGTTCCATGTAAAGTTCAGGGAACTGAACTTCTCGGTTGACATCGTGTAAAAAATTTTTTTTGTTGTTGTGTTTAATTTCGTTTACTTAAACTTGTTTGATATTATTTAACAACAATAACATTTAAATGTCTCTCGTATTATTTTGTATTTAGATATTTCGTTTGTGGTCGTACCTCCAGTTCTTCTTTCTTTTGTAAATTTATTTATTTATTTTTTTTTGTCAAAGCTATTGCAGTTGCATATAGCGTTGCCACAAGGCTCACAATTTGTTGTCATCTTCTCTTTTTTACTCGAGACATTAACCAATTTTTTTCTTATAAATTAATTGATTTTTTTTTCGTGGTCGGGGGGTTTCTCAATTTCTGCTTATATATATACACAAATCCATGTGTAAGCGTTTTCTATTGGTCACCGCGACTGGTTCTGGTCTCCCCGCTTTAACTCCTTTTTTTTTAAAACATTAGATATAGCTGGAGGTTTCCGAGAGAGAACGAGACAGGGGGAGATGTAGAAAGGATTTTGTTTAGTAATTTTTTTTCTCCTCTTTCCCTCGTGACGTCCTGTCACGGTCGCCATGTAAAGTTCAGGGAACTGATTTGTAATGGAATGTTAAAGTTAATTAGTTCTTTGCTTGTTGTCGGTATTGACCGAACTGCTTTTATTTAAAAAAACATTCTGTAGCTTAGCCTAAGAATTTTAAGTATATAAGTTCTGCCGCTGAAGGCAGCAGAATATTTTTGATTATTTAACTTTATTTGCTTTATGTTGAGCATGTAACCACTGGTTACATTGTATACTCTACAATGCTGTGGGCATATGCTCATTTGGCATACAACATACTACTACGAACTGTCCATCAGGTGTAACGAAAGCAGTATACTTAATTGAATCAGGGTGCATCTTCACATGATGGAATCCATTTTTCAGATCTAGCACCGTAAAAAAAGATTTGCCACCAAGATT
Source organism: Drosophila sturtevanti (assembly GCA_018150375.1). Lineage (NCBI taxonomy): Eukaryota > Metazoa > Arthropoda > Insecta > Diptera > Drosophilidae > Drosophila > Drosophila sturtevanti. The sequence goes on from JAECWJ010000667.1 coordinate 1,295, forward strand.
TTCGATGCAATCATCTAACAACGAGATCGGAAAATGGTCTCGGACAGTAATCTTATTCAGCGGACGGTAATCTACACATTTCCTCAGGGTATTATCTTTCTTACGATTTGGTACAATAGCGGAAGCATAGGGGGAACTGCTATGACGGATAATATCAGCTGCCAGCAACTCGTCACAAATTTGACGCACTTCAGCCCGTTCATAATGGGTCAGACGGCGGGGACGACAAAAAATGGGAGTAGAATTCGTAAGCTCAATTTTCATCTCGTAACGGAGGGGCCTAATCATTTCGGAAGGGACATCGCTCATCTACACTAAACGACTTATTATTTTCTTTTACATACATTGCGTGTCTGAGAACGGTTTTTAACAGACCAAATGAGTTCAAGACAGCAATTAATTTACTAGAACAATAAGAATCAGGTTTATTCAGTGCCAACAATCGACTCCGCTAGTATTTACATTGGAATTTACATAATTTAATATTAGATTTACGGAGGCATTCTCTCCCTAAAATCATTGGCAGATTTGTAGCAATCTTCGGCAAAATACAAAATGTATGAAAAATCTTTTTATTAAAGAGGCGTACGCTACAGAGGACTTCTCCCAATGAAATTAGTCGATTGTTTCCAAGACCGCGGTATTCGAGTTGAGTAACTCCTGGAGTATAGATGGGAGGCACTTCTGATTCAGGAATGAAACTTTTACGACTGCCAGAATCAAGAAGGGAAAAAATACGCTTGAATTATTATCTTTTATCTTTCATTTGATCTGTTATGAAGGCAGCACTCACCATTTGTAAACACTTAAATTCCTGAAATAAAGTGTCATCGGTTATGGTGATACCGGATCGGATCAGGATCGGCAACAGCAGTGTCGGTGGCAACTCGAGCAGGGCAGTTTCGGTACACATGTCCGACAATTCCACATTTGAAGCATGAGTTCACTGGTCGCAACGGCTTGGGGCATTGGCTCTTGTAATTCCCAAATGCTGAGCAGTTGAAGCACCTAATCTCACTTTGGGGGACTGTAGCACAGGTCGATGACGTCGGCAGAACTCAAACCCTGGCCCTTTGATTACATGGGGCAGTTCCTGAGGCAGCCCGTGAAAAGCAGACCACAGCAAGGATTCGACGGCCGGCAGGCAGCGTAATGCGACGATGCTCGTATCGCTTCAACAACATCTTCAGTTCACGGAGGGGGGATTGATCTTCAAGGCCATCAATGATGATGTCCACCAGTTCGCTCTCGGCGATTGACGCCTGCATTGCAATTTCCTGCATCTCAATTGCATAACGGAGACAGGACTCCCCAGGCTGCAAATGGCAGCTGGCTATTGACACAGTTCGTAAGAAAACAGCAGCAGTGCCTTCAACCAATTGACGGCAGGCGACCAATCGAAGACGCTCATCGATCTGCAGCATAGTAAAGGCATCTTCTAAATCACAGAACCATTTATGGACATCGTCGGCATTATCGCCCGAGTACCGGGGGACCATAGCTTGTAACACGCTAGCGTCGCCCACTCGCTGAGTGTTGGTATGTGTCGGCAGGTTTAACTGTTGCTGCAGATTCTTCACTTGCTGCTGCAGTTCCAACAATTCCTTCTGTTTTCGTAGACTTAGCAACTGCCGATCGATTAAATCATCGGCCAGGTTTGCATCGGCAGCTTGGACACCTTGATAGTCGGACATGCGTCCGGCAGAGGCTGTAGCATCAGAAAGAGCGGCGGCGGAAGAAATAACATCAGCGGCAGAGACATTGACGGCGGCGGCAGATGAAAAGCGTCAGTAGCGGCAGAGGCATCGGAAAAGGCATCAGTAGCGGCAGAGGCATTGACGGCAGCGGCAGTAGCGGCAGTGGCATCGGCAGCAGAGGCATTGACAGCAGCGGCAATAGCTGCAGAGGCATCGGCAGCAGAGGCACTGACAGCAGCGGCAGTAGCTGCAGAGGGACAGAGGTAGCGGCTTCAAAGTCATTGGCGGCAGAGTCAGTAGAGGCAGAGGTTGCGGTCGCAAAGTCATTGGCGGCATCACTAAGGCCAACGATCGCATTGGTGGGGAGTTTTGACACTTTCGAAAAGAAGTGCTTCACTTGGGGCAATGCGGCTGACGCCGCTACCTACACTTGATGGTCATTTAAATTTTCAGCACTTCCTTTGCACGCGCGACCAAACGCAATTATATACATACACACATACGTCTTACTTTTTTTTTCTCCACAATTCGTTGGATAAAATTTTCACTTAGGGTATCCCAATTCTGTGGGATAAAACTCGATTTATTTTAATCAAATTTAATATATAATAGTTCAGTGACTTAAATTTAAATAACGGAAGGCTTATACAAGTTAACGATATCTAAACCAATGACCCGTGCTGAGCTAAGGTCTGCAATACATCCGCTCATGTGAACAACAATTCTAAAGAAAATTGCGAAACAACACGTGCAACCGTTGACGCCGCCACCGCCGTTTCAATATTTAAGCTTCCAAATTTGTAATAATTTTCAGTTTCAATTTAATAACACAATAAATAAGTCGCATCGCTGCGATATAAATAAAACAACTAATTAATTGGTTTTTAACTGGCGCCCGAGCAGGGACCAGCGCGCGCGATAGAAAACTAAATTCTAGATGCTAAAAAGGAGTAACGACATAGCTACAAATAGTTGATAAGTTACTACCTCCGCTGGCCAATTCGTTTTAATAGTGAAACTCCGCGTTAGAAAAATAAATTATTTTTTTATTGTGACTGTTAAAAACAAAAACATTCTAAAATTAATACACTAATAAAAGTGAAGGCACGACAATAAAACAATCATTAAGTGCCAACCCATTCAAGGCTATAAGACCCGCTCGTAGCCAACCCCTGAAGAGGAGACGATTTCGGAACCTGAGTAAGGAAGACTAAAACGGACAAATTCCGAGCTTCCACATAGGATGACAGCGGCTGTATTTTTATTGTAAGTTAAAATAAGAATTTAAAAATAAGAACATAAAAAAAATTAATCAAAAAATCCCAAAGAGAAATAAAAAATAAGCTCAACAAATTTTATCAAAGTAATCGATCAAGAAATCATTAATGTTAGTTAAAAAGTGAAATTTAATGTAAAGAAAAAATTAATAAAAAAAAAACTTAAAGAAAAATAAAAATTAAGCTTAACAAATTTTATTCAACAACCAAGTAATCATTATATTGACAAGAAAATTAAAAATAAAAAAAAAATATATATAAAACGAAAAATTCTCAACTAAAAATTTCAAAAATATAAGATAAAAATTATAATCATGGCAAATACAAATAATTTGATAAGACCGTCATTGTTGTCCGATGAAGCCATTTCCTCCTACTAACACCCAAATGAACATAGACCAACTAACACAACTAATTTCTGAAATCGTAGTTGAAACTATAACACATAATAACATTACTGAAACATCTAAATCTACTTCATGTCCCCGATGTAACAATTAGTCCCGAATATAGCAACAGAATTTCTGAATTAGATAAAGTCTCAGATATAGTTAAAGGACTAAGAAAATTTAATGGAAATCCAGCTGAATTTAGTTCATGGAAGAAAAGTGTAGATAGAGTAATGAAAACCTATGCAGGACAAGAAGGCAGCCCTAGGTATTTTTGTATCCTACACACAATAAGAAATAAAATAGTCGGACAAGCAGACACCGCTTTAGAATCCTATAATGTTCCACTTGAATGGAATGCCATTTCTAAATGCTTGACTTTACACTATGCTGATAAAAGGGTCAGATGAACGGACTGACCCAAGGTAATCAATCAGTCGAAGAATATCATTCAGCAATTTACAAACATTTGTCGCTTATCCTCAACAAAGTGGGTTGTATGGACATAGCTAAAGAATTTGAGCGACTGTTGACCAAGGCATATCGTGACAAAGCACTCAATACTTTTATCAGAGGACTTAATGGTGATCTTTCTAAACTTCTAGCGAAACAACACGCGCAACCGCCGACACTGCTGACGCTGCCGCCGCCGTTTCAATATTTAAGCTTCCAAATTTGTAATAATTTTCAGTTTCAATTTAATAACAAAATGAATAAGTCGCATCGCTGCGATATAAATAAAACAACAAATTAATTGTTTTTTAACTTACATATTCTTTTAAGTTTGATTAGGAACAAAACGATGCGTTGTCGCTTACTGACCAAAAAAGAATAGAATGAATAGACGCAGAACAAAAAGTGACGCGGCTCATTTACCGTTGCAGGTACGCGTTTTTTTTCTCTCTCTTCGTCAGTAACGGAAGGCAATGAACTTAAGAGATCAGAAGAGTATAAAAAGGAAGACAAAGACTAAAAACTAACTTACTCTATAGGGACGGAAGTACATTAACTTAACAACAGACTTTTCAATATCTTATATATGTATGTACAAAATTCTTGACTTTTTTTATAATCATGCCTCCGATATATTTTCACTGTTTACATTTGGCATCACAAATTTTCTGACATCGCTTTCTTGCCTATTGTTGCTGTTCCAAACTTTTAAACATATATATATCCTTCCAGACGGTATAATAAAATTTATCGGATGTTTGTAACGCATAGAAAGAAACGTTTCCGCTTAAAGTATATATATTCTTGATCAGCATCAATAGCTCAGTCGATATGGCCATGTGTACCTATCCGTTTATCCGTCTGCCTGTTTCTTTGTAGCTTTTTGAGTTTAAGTTTTGAGCTACGTTAATAAAAGTCATATCATGATCATTGATTATTAATCTAAATAAAGTTTAAGAATCGGTTGAACTGGACAACTATAAGGTAGATGATAATTCCCTTTTTACGCCATTCATCAGTAAGTTTGAATCAAATCGGATAATAAAAACCGACATACCGGAGTTAAAATTCCCTTATGTTTTTTTTTGCTTAATATTTTTTAAATTTTATATTTACAATTTTATATTAACTCCAAGGGTATACAAACTTCGGCACGGCCGAAGTTAGCTTCTTTCAGATGTTTACCTTAATTTAACTGTTTTACTTGTTGTGCAACCCGCCCGTTCTCTTGGGCCCTCTACGGCAGCTTGTAGTACTAGCATGGCAGGTACAGGTCATTGCACAGCTAAAGTTTGTGTCTTCTCAATCATGTTTATAGGTACAACCTAGTTAGTGGCAGTCTCCGGGTCTTTTGTTTTCCGCCTGAGTATTTATTGCGGGTAAGGCGATAAGAAGTTCGGAATAGATGGATATACAGATGAAGTATTTAGTAACATAAGTTGCAAAGTTTGTAAAATGGATTCGACCGCTGGGGTCAACAAACAGCGAAAGTTTTCGTTCTTGCATTTATATATCATTACATCATCTACATCTACATCCATTGGTACACTTCGTCCAATTTGTACCAGTGGAATCCAAGTAACGGAATCTTCACAAGTTCATTCATTTTCGACCTTTTATTTTAATTTGAGCCGCGCATCATCATGTATGTATCAGAGAACGTCAAGGGTGTTTCGTGTTTTTGCATTTCGTCACTCACTCAAACAGTAAGCGTCGATTCCATTTCACCAAACACCCAAAAATTTTTCGTACATAAGTGAACGGCATCGTGTACTCAAAGCAAATGTACGAACATCAACGATAGATCACAAAAAGCAATGAGCAATAATGCGCTAAGAACGAAACGCTTATGTTTTACAGTTATGATTTCGAGCGTGTCTTCAACTTTGTTTTTTAATCGCTTGATTTCGATTTCAGTTGTTAATTGATGCCTTAGAATGAATAAGTTATACATATTCACTTTTTTTTTATAATTCACATGATAAATTTCGTTCATTCTTTTGTTTTATTACTAGTCTGTGAAGACAAAATTTAATTATCATATTTTTAAGCACATTGGAAGACCTAGTCATTGAAGACGCATACACTTATAATAATTATAAGCATTTGTTATTATACCCTTGCAGAGGGTATATTAATTTTGGTCAGAAGTTTGCAACGCACAGAAGGAAGCATCTCCGACTATATAAAGTATATATATTCTTGATCAGCATGAATAGCCGAGTCGATATGACCATGTCCGTCTGTCCGTCTGTCCGTCTGTCTGGATCAACAGCTTCTCCTCCGAGACCATAAGAGCTACAGAGCTGAGATTTTCAGCATAGGCTCCTTTTTGCTGCAGGCATTGTATATCTCGGAATCATCCCGATCGGACGACTCTATCATATAGCTCCCATAGGAACGATCGGTCAGGAATAATATCCTCAATAACTCTGTTGTTTTTTAACCGAATGCCACGAAATTTGATATTTATGAGTTTAATATGCTTCTTGATACTTTAACCAAGTTTGATCAGAATCGGACGACTATATCATATAGCTCCCATAGGAACGATCGGTCATAAATAAGGATTATCCTCAATAACTGTTGTTTTTCAACCGAATGCCACGAAATTTGATATTTATGAGTTTAATATGCTTCTTGATACTTCAACCAAGTTTGATCAGAATCGGACGACTATATCATATAGCTCCCATAGGAACGATCGGTCATGAATAAGGCTTATCCTCAATAACTCTGCTGTTTTTCAACCGAATGCCACGAAATTTGATATTTATGAGTTTAATATGGTTTTCGATACTTCAACCAAGTCTGATCAGAATCGGTTGGCTATATCATATAGCTGCTATAGGAACAATCGGTACAAAAAAAAATTTTGTATGAAAAATTTTTTTTCTCAAGCTCAAAATATTGAATTTGTAAATTTGGTATGTTTAATTTACAATAATGCTTCTGGTGAATTATATAGAGAAAATCTGCAAGGGTATACGAACTTCGGCACGGCCGAAGTTAGTCCATCTTTCTAGTTTTTATTTATTTTGTTTTTTGTTAGTCACTGAAGACTTATAAAATATGTAATGCCTTTGTTCTAAACATTAAAATTAAATACATAAGTAAGTATGTACATATGAATATATAACACGCAATGAGACAGCAAAACACGGCTTTTTATTTTCATTTCAGTAATATGAATGTATGTGCATATTCAGAAAGATATATGTATGCATGTATGAAGCCAATGCAAAAAAAATGAAGTAAGCAAGTCGTCCCTGCCGACTTGGAGTATACCCTGTACCAAAGAAGGATATTTCATTTAAACAGACTCCTTCGCAATCCTCATTAATTGAATAAATTTTTTCATAAAATTCTCTTAACAAGCCAAAACAACAAATTCATGCTTTCACGCTCACTCCTAACAGTGAACGAAACTAATGCGTCATTCGGTACAAAGCAACATGCATGCGCATGCTATCTCGCTCACACATTTCAGTTGCTGCTGCTCAAAGCATTTCAGTACAAAACATATATACGTATTATCTCCGATATTTATTGACCGATTTCGGTCAAATTCGGTCAGATGGTACATATTGGCTATATAATTGAGTCTGCCAAAAGAAATGCTGTAGCTTTAATAGAACTCTAGTTATAGTTTTTTCTAATTTGCGTGGGCGGAAGTGGGCGTGGCAAAAATTTGAAACAAACTTGATCTGCGTATGGACTAGACGGATGTTGACACCAAGTTTGGTTGCTCTAGCTCTTATAGTCTCTGAGATCTCGATGTTCATACGGACGGACAGACGGACAGACGGACAGACGGACAGACGGACATGGTCATATCGACTCGGCTGTTGATGCTGATCAAGAATATATATACTTTATGGGGTCGGAAAATTTTCCTTCTGGCTGTTACATACATTTTAGTGACTTTAATATACCTTGTACCCTATGGGTACAGGGTATAATAACAACAAAACACATGTCTCTCACATATTGTTTGTCTCAAGTGTTGTGCTCTCAATTTCGCTCATTCCTTTTGTTTTGGTATTTTGCTCGGCCTCAACTCATGTATAAATTAAAAGAGTTCGTTGCCGTTCCCGATTTCTGATGTGTCGCAGCTGTCTTCACTTGGAACGGTCAGGTGTTCAAAGTCGCTAGCGTTAGCTTAGCGGATAAAATATAGTTTGGTTGCTAGCGTAAGCTTAGCAGATAAACTCAGATTTTTCGGCGTAGCCGGAGCAAGGTATTTATTATTGAATTGAACTGTTCAACTGTTAATACAGAACTGAATTTATATCATTAAAATAAGTCTTAAGCTACAGCAAGAATGGAATATAAAAGAAATACAAAGACTTATCGTAAGCAAATAATTATCATGCAAAGGCTCCGTGATAGACAGAGCCGCGTCAGCATAATGCAAAGACCAATCAGCGCTACAACATATTTATGCAACTGGCCGCAAGCGCCTGACACAGCAACATTGCCGCCGCGCGTGTTTCAATTCCGCTGCGAGGGCCGTTCACAACCTAAGTCGTTAACTTATACATGCAGAAAAAGAGCTCGAAACCAATTTGCGATTGTGCGTATGTATGTGCATGTTTGAAATTATCAGTACAAGCCGATACAAGCAGTATCAACAAGCCTTTTTTTAGAGTGCCGATCACACCCTAAGTGTCGTAAACGCACAAATGATTCGGGTACACTTATTGTTAGGATGTACCCTTGCCGTTCTCTGGTATGTACATACATACATATGTACATACCTTCTTTATTTCCATCTGACTAACACTGTGGCATAATACAAATGTTTGACCGTTTTTGGTAATGGTAAGTTAAAAAGCAAAGAAAGCGGCAATGGAGCCAAGTTGATTTCGATTATTAAGTCAGTAATATTGAAGTCATACACTTTCTATGTACATACATACATATGTATGTATATATGTATGTATGTACATATGTACAGTGAATAACATTAATATTCGGTTTTTTATTTTGTTCAACTTTAAACGCAAATAACTCTTCTAAAAATAAGTAAAACAGAAAAAGTTAAGATGGTAAGTTAAAGCTGGTTGTATTACCTTTTTATAGAGGTACAACAACACAATATTTATTTTAAATTAAAAAAGAAAATTAACAAAAACAAAAAGAAAACTGGAAATTCGTGCAACATTAATATTCGGTTTTTTTCTTATGTAGTCCATTACACCCACATTAACTAGAACACGAAAATTATTTAATATTAGGTGTAATACCCATCGTTGTTAATGATATCTTTGGGACATTTTGACATATTTTGTATAATTTTTTTTTAGTAAATTCTTTGCCAATTTTGGCCCATTCTTCCCCGAGATGAATTGCAGCCCCCAACCATGGCAATACCACCCCCACGTTTTTTCTATGTGAGCACAACCGAAAAATTAGGCTGTCATTTTCTTACATGTATAGCAGGGAGTGTTCACCCGAAATCGGAATCACGGGCCGTGATTCACGGCCTGATTGTTCTGCCAGTATATTGAGAGCAAGAATTGATAGAATTTCCAAAAAAAAAGTTGCTAAAATTGCTAAACAATTTATGATGATTGCTAAAAAAAATTGCCAATTTTTTAATTTAAATATACACATATATTTACATTGTTTAACTATTACTATTATTTTTTAAATAATACTTAAATAATAAATATTTTCTTCGTCATTATAAGCGTATTTTTTAGCAGTCGCTTATTTTGGCAAGCAATTCATTTGACTATAAATTCGCTCTATTTCGACCAAGGTAGGGAGATCAATTTAATCGCACACAGAGCTACTTATATATTTCCTGCATCTACCCGAAATTTAGTGGTGTCGATCAGGGATTGTCACTTTAGGAAATTTTTGAGTACCTACACATATGTAGGTTTTTGGCATATTTAATATAACATTTAATAAATCCGACAAACAGCAAAGACAATTTAAAGCTCATCGCACAAATGTTACTCGATCACTTTCAGATGAATTTATGAACTATTGTTCACAAATTTGTGCGATTAATCGATTTTGATATGATTTTAAAGATGTTGAGCTCCTTTTATAATGATTGTATTATATGTATATAATATCACAAAATTGCTAAAAGTAGCAACATATTTTTTTGAAATTGCTATATTTGTGACTAGTATGTAGCAATTTAGGAAAAAAAATCGGAAGCTCAAATTCAAAATTGCTAGATATAGCATATTAATTGCTAAAATGGCAGCACTGAATCACGCGTATTCATAATCGGCAAATGTATGTATGTATGTACATATGTACATATGTATTTGTATACATATGTATGAGCCTTTCAGTTGCCGAAGGGATCACGAAAAATGGTTCACTACGTAGAAGTTGAATCAGTTTCCTATAGCACTTCGACGGTAGCAGAGCTACGTCGGTTTACTAAGGAGCTACACATGAAAAAATTATATCATATTATAGGTTAATGTGCTGATTGTCTCAATCATGTGAAATGTGTTCACTGACAATTGTGTGCAGTGTAGAGCAGCGCCGGTTTGTATGAATGTTCATCCAAACATACAAAAATGTACATACATAAGTTCATATACATACATACATACATACATATGTATGTATATGCATGTATAAGCTAAGCGAAGTTCGAGAATCCAATGCGATTGCGTGAGTGCAGAGAATGCCTACTTACATACTTACATATGTACACATGTATGTATGTATGTATGTATACATACACATGCATTTTTGTTGTCAACTTTAATTTAGTCTCCGTTGAGTACTTCCCAGAAGAAGTCTTTCGAACTTGGTTGAACGTGTGGTATGTGTGTATGTATGTATTAATGTATGTACACTCACACTATAACATGTATTCTTGTGTTACACGGGCTTAATTTGAATACATAAATTTTATAAAATTGTACATATGGATATATACATACATGTACATATGTATATGAATACATATATATTTGCATCAATGTATTTATGTGCATACATAAGTACATACGTACATATGTACATATGTAGATGTGTATGATAACACGAATTATTATGAAAGCGGCATTTTGTCCAAAGCCATACATACATGCATACATACGTACATATGAATGTATTAAAAAATATAGAAATATACATACATGTATATGCACACATACATATGTAAGTATGTATGCATATAGTATTGACATATACATATGTACATACATACAAACAACATGTATGTACATACATACATATGTACACATAAAGTTGCCAATATGCTTTTTTTTAATTTTATGTATGTAGATATGTACATATGACAATATGTATTGCTGTATGGACATAACATCGGATATAAATAACATGTAGAACAACCATTGAAAACAACTTAGGATGTGCCATTGCAAAAAAAACAGCAAAAAAAAATATGTACATATCCATACATATGTGCATACATATGTATGTAGTTATGCATGTACATAAATACGTATATGTATGTAAATTTGTGATATCTATTAGAAGAAAAATAAAGTTTTTCGAAATTAAAGATGTTTAACGTCAAATTTTCTAAAATTCTTTTAGAGAAAATAAAATCTAAGAAAAAATTATGGATCCGAAAAAGTGGAACTTACATGTACCCTGGTTTCTGCTCTTGCTAAGCTCAACATATTCAGGTATGTTTGACTAAACACGCTCTATAAACTATGTACGTACGTACCAAAACACCCCCCGCTCATCACGATTGACCGTAAATGTTTCTTCTGGAATTGTCCATTGGGTTTCCACCGAACCATAGTCTTTCCAATGCTTCCAAATAAATTAAATTTGCTCTTATCCAGGAAAATCAATAAGCTCCACCAGTTTTGACCCTCTTTTAAGTGATCTATGGCAAGTTTTAGCCTGAGTTTTCGGTTACGCTCACATAGAAAAAACGTGGGGTGGTAATGCCATGGTTGGGGGCTGCAATTCATCTCGGGGAGCCGGAAATCTGGTGTTCATCGATGGTGACATCATCCAAGATTATTATTTGAAAATTTTATCAGAAAATTTTAAGCAGTCGGCGAAGAAAATGGACATTTCCCAGAAATTTAAGTTATACCAAGACAATGACCCACGCCTTGGAGCCCATAAGGAGAGGCCTCGGTTACTCTTTAACTACCCAAAAGTTATGGAAACGCTGCCCCAATTGCCTGACATCAACCCTATAAAAAATTTTTGGAGTCAGTTGGACCGCCGAGTGGGGAAAACGCCAATATCATACATATCCGACTTAAAACAACGGCCTTAGGAAGAGGGGGCCCAAATTGGCAAAGAATTTACTAAAAAAAATTATACAAAATATGTCAAAATGTCCTAAAGATATAATTAACAACGATGGGTATTACACCTAATATTAAATTATTTTCGTTTTCTAGTTAATGTAGGTGTAATGTACTACATATGAAAAAAACCGAATATTAATGTTGCACGAATTTGCAGTTTTATTTTTGTTTTTGGTTATTTTCTTTTTTAGTTTAAAATAAATATTGTGTTGTTGTACCTCTATGAAAAGGTAATACAACCAGCTTTAACTTACCATTTTAACTTTTTCTGTTTTACTTATTTTTAGAAGAGTTATTTGCGTTTAAAGTTGAACAAAATAAAAAACCGAATATTAATGTTATTCACTGTATGTACATATATCACTGTAAATACATATGATGTATTTATTTTTGTATGTACATATGTACATATGTACATATGCACATACATACATATGTAAATTTATTTGTATGTACAAACGTTCCGATACGATATGGTATCACTCTGTCGTTAATAAGAAGCACTGTATGTAACCTGAGTTTGTGTGCTGCATATGTACATATGTATGTATGTATGTAGATATGTATGTAAACTATGTAAGCTATGTACATATGCATATATACATACGCATGTAAACTAATAATTTTAGCCAATATTCTCACTAAAAATATTCTTACTTTTTTCTTAATGACACTTGAAATGAACAATTTTACTTTAAAGTAAAACGAGAAGCCTTTGAGTTTGGTGCACTTATGTATGTATGTATGTATGTAGTTCTTAATGTTTAAAAACCTTATGTGTTAACTCCTTCTCCTTTAAGATGCTATCGTCCTCGGTAGTGATGTAGAATCCCTGTGGTTAATTTCGCTAGTAAGTAATTATACCCTTGTAGAGGGTACATATGTACATACATATGTATGTACATATACATAACAATTTTGGTCAGAGCGTGCAACGCATAGAAGGAAGCTTTTTTGATTATATTATATATATACATACATATGTATGTATGTATATGTATGTACATACACATGTATGTATTTGTAGTAACAGGAGCGGAATTTGAATCCTGCAAAAGTGAAGAAAAATAAAGAAAAGACAAGTTGTTGTTAGATTAGTGATATGGAAATAACTGCTAAGATTATTTGATGAGGTTCCTTCTGTTTGTGTGTGAGCACTGCTACTTGAGGTTGTCATTATGGACCACCCTTTCCTTAATAAATACAGAAATGGTGTTAATTTATTACTTTTATAGTTTTTGCACAAATGTATTTTCCCCACTTAAAATACGCTGTTTTGTCTGTTCGTTCCGGTTTCGTCTTTTCAAGCTTAGCTTGTTGTTGACCGAATATATGTATCTACATACATATGTACATATTTATTATATTCTGCTGTTGCCCTCTTAATCAATTCAACTACATACATACATACATACATACATACATATGTACATACATATATCCACTAGCCTTCTTATCCATTCTCAAACTTCTACAAATGCCTGTTAAGGCACTATGTACATATGTACATATATTCACAATGGCTATGTTATGTTCTGTCGTAACAATTTTCAATTGTTCGTTGTTGTCAGTAATGTCTGATACATAATTTTTACAATGCCAAAACCTGGTGGCCGACAAATTTCATACTATCCCATGTTGCTAGCTTATGTAGGAAAGTCACAATATATCACGTTTACCGCGTCCGAAATGATTAGAGGCTAATGTAGCGAATTATATTGCCAAAGATTATGCTTTTCCTTTATAATGGGAAACGTGCTTCTTCTAATATTATTCGATTCTTGATACAATTGATTAAGTTGTTTCTACCATGTAGGTTAGTGAGAACTCACTGTGTCACTGTATTCTTGCAATGTTAAACGAAGGCTCATTTTGCAGGGCGTTTACGTTTTGCCTAGATAAGGCATCGGCAACGAGGATTTTTTAAATCATGGCAAAGAGTCCATCCCCTTGGGCAGGACTCGATGTCGTCCATGGAGGCGTCCATGGTTAGTTCGAATAGCTGGTTGATGTCTGGGTACATAAGGATGACATCTTCTGATGCCTGAATCTTTTCCAGGTCTTCGAAGGCTTTTATTTAAGTTTCACTAAACTGGATTCCTATTTTTTCGGACATTTGTTTGCTCACCGAGACGTTTTCTCCTCTGAGTATATTGACTTACGACAGGTTTCAAGTAAATCCATTCTCTGTCCATCGTCGCAAAGGCGTTAAAAAGTATTTTATGCTAACATTGCAATCTTAGCATAAGTATTGGGGCCGAATTCTATACAAACTATGGTTTGTCAGTGTTATACAACTAGAACGCCACACCTCTTAAAATGAGTTTACACACATTACACCTTTCTTTTTATTTGGGAATAAATTTATATTACAAATTCATTCAACTATTGTAGTAATTTTCAGTATATACGTATATAAATGTGTTATTTAATAAAATTGGTCAGATGTTTGTTATACATAGGAAAAAAGTTTCCGACGCCATAAAATACACCTATCCCCCGCTTAACACGGTGTTCGCTTAACACGATTTCGGTTTAACACGGTTCTTGAAATTGAAAAACACGGTTTTTTCGATTTAACACGACTTAACAAACTCCAAAATTTTTACCATAGGTTTTGGTGCTTTATTTAGTGATCTTATGTCTACTAGTTCCACGTTTGATTTCAAATTCCTTTACATTTTTATAAAAAAAGGATTTCTACTGTGTTCAGCAGTTCATAAGTTTCAACGCGACTTAGGCATTTACATTCGTTATCTAAATTAAATCTTTGTGAGTCGATGCTGTTCTTAGTCTTGCAAAAAAACAAATACATTCTTCAATTTTCAATTAACTGGTTAATGCCTTATTGTAAGTTGTAGCGCTTCTCTAATCTTTTTGCATTTTAACAGCTTTATAATGTCACACAAAAGTAACATTAAAGCACAAAGGTAACATTAAAACGAAAATTGATATCTTTAAAACAAAAAGTTAAAATATTGGACCGCCTTTATAATGGTGAAGGAGTAGCAGATTGCATCATTATATTCAATGAATGAAGCCACAATAAGAACAATAAAATATGGGGAATCTATCAGAAAGAGGGTAGCAGCTGGAACATCAGCAAGTTTATCAAGAACTTCGCAGACACACGACACAGCTATGGAAAAAGCTTTGATTATATATGTAAATTGAAGACGTCAACCAAAAGCGAATACCGATTGACACCCAAACCATACAAAGTAAAGCAATGAGGATTTATGGAAAAGTGGCCGACAATCTTCAGACCAAGAAAATGCATTTTTGTGCAAGCCATCTTATACAGCTCATCAAGTTTTCAATGCAGATGAGTGTGGGCTTTTGTGGACAAAAATGCCAGACTGGACTTTTTTGGCGAAAGCACATATATCGGCAAGCGGACACAAAACAGCAAAAGATCGTATAACTGTTCTTTTCTGCAGCAGTGCTTTAGGATGATGAGGCATTTGGTAATTAAGAAATCCAAAGCTCCGCGTTCCTTCAAAGGAATAAATATAACAAACCTTCCAATTTTTATTGAATCAGGCCCATTTCGTCCCAGACGATCTATCATACCTCAAGAAAAAAGATCTTTTGCCAAAAGCACTTCTTATAATAGATTGGTGGACGAAAATGTTCAGTTAATTTTTTTGCCAAAAAAATACAACTTCGCTACTGCAACCTTTAGATTAAGGCGTAGCGTACATGCAAATAAAAAAATCCACACTCAGTTCCTGCTGGAAAAAAAACATGGCCTAACATTGTGGAGGTGGCTACTTCCGAATTACAAAATGAATATTTCAACATAATAAGCATAGCAAATGGAAGATGAATTAGAGCGCTCTAGCTTTCGAACGGACTATCAATAGACAGATGGCTATTTATGAGGAGTCCCTTAAAGATATCAACAAGAAGCGCAAACAGTCGCTGATCACTGACTTTTTTAAAAACTAGTGTTTTATCATAAGAAAAACATTGAAGAATTATTTTATTTTTTGTTTAAAGCTATTTGAATTAATAAATATTTTCATGTTTAGTACATTTTCACTTAGCACGGTTTTCCATACAAAATCTTTTTTTTTGCTTAACACGTTTTTTCCAGGAACCTATCTACCGTGTTAGTCGGGGGATAGTGTATATATATTCCTAATCATTATCAATAGTCAGTATGACCTTGTCCATATATTCGTCGTCTTTTTCTTCGCATTATTTCGAAATTAAATTTTGAGCTAAAAAGTAACACAAAACAGAAAAATCAGATGTACCTCGGTTAAATTGTTCAAAAATGTCCTTGTGAGAAAACCTTTTATTTTTTTGAGCTATCTTAACCAAATTTGTATTGGTGCTCTCTTAAAACGAAATTAAAGAAAGCGACATGATGAGCGCGTGAAATTTATGCCGAAATAACGGAGTCGTAGTTGGTAGAGTAGTTGGTAGAGATCAAAGCTACAAACTAAATGGGCTTGAGTTCGACCCCGGATGCGGGATGTTTCTTTTAATACTTTAGTTGTTTTTTTTTTTGTTTTTATTTCTTTGATTTTTCTGTTTACAGGAGCTTAAAAATCTTTGGCCCCATACAACGAAGATAGTAATTAATTAAACTGCAAGGGTATACAAACTTCGGCACGGCCGAATTTACCTTCTGATATTTTTTTATATTTGTATGTATTTTGCTATAGTTATGGGTAGATATATTTGATCACTCTATTTAAGTGTATTTTTACTTTACGCACTGAAACTCTTATTTATTTCACAATTATTATCATCTTTGTTTATGCTAACTATTTCATTG
Organism: Drosophila sturtevanti; assembly: GCA_018150375.1. Lineage (NCBI taxonomy): Eukaryota > Metazoa > Arthropoda > Insecta > Diptera > Drosophilidae > Drosophila > Drosophila sturtevanti. Next base: position 18,188 of record JAECWJ010000667.1, read on the forward strand.
ACTTCTGGATCAAGAGTTTCTCCTACGAGGACCCTTATAGGTACAGAGCTGGAATTTTCAACAAATGCTTCTTTTTCTGCAGGCATTGTATATCTCGGAATAATGCCTATAACATATAGCTCCCATAGGAAGGATCAGTTATGAATAAGGTTTAAAATCCATAACCTTTTTGATTTGATATTTCTGAGTTTAATATAAGTACTTCTTAACACTTTCAGCATGTCATATCAGAATTGGTTGACCATATCGTATAGCTGCCATAGGAGGAATTGGTACCAAAAAAATTATGTATGAAAAATTTTTTGTTTGTGCGTTTAATATACTTCTTTATACGTCAACTGAGTTTTATCAGAATCGGTTGACTTTATCATATAGCTCCCATAATAACGATCGATCATCAATAAGGCTTAACCTCAATATCTATGATGTCTTTTAAGAGAATGGTACGCATTTTAATATTTGCGGGTTTAATTTACTTGGTGGAATTTGTAAATTTGTTTTTTTTAGAAAATTGTCTGTTGAGTTGTAATAGAATTGTTCGACTATATGCTATAGATTATTCCTATTTGGTATTACCAAAATATTAAGAGCAGCCCTTGTATAGTCCCTAATGGTTCTGGTAAAGCATATAGAGACAATCTGTAAGGCTATACAAACTTCGGCACTGCTGATATATAAATACATACATATACTATACTACATTGTATAAATTGTTATAAATATAAATTGTACCTGTGGTGGATATTTTAATTTGTGAAAATTCGAAGAGTTTTTTGTTGTTGACGAAGTTAGCTTCATATTATCCATTATCCTAGCGTTAATCACTTTATTTATACATGGTTCGTTAATTTTTTTCACTAAGACTTTTTTTTATCGTGGTGGCTTTGTAAGGCAGCCAACCATTTCCTTGAGGTGCCCAATGTATTGCCCTAACCTTCCAAATGTATTTCAACATCACGATTCTCTTCAATCAACTTTTAAGAGGATATTACGTATTTAGGCTATTTTTATATAATATTTTTCCAGCGCTTTTATAATTGTGTTCCAATCTTCGAAACCGATGTTTTCTTTCAATTTTGGTGGTAGTTTTAATCCGAGACTCTTGCCTATGCAACGCAGAGTGATTCTCCCTTTTTATGTACGATCCTTTTCTTATGATTTTGGTAGTCTTCCTCTTGCGTCCTTCAATCCTTTTACTGATTTATTTTCTAATCAGTTGCAACTTCTAGGGGTCTCTTGTGAATTAGTTAGAATTAGTGTCTATGTTAGACTTTTTACTATGTCTATCTTTGCGACTTTGCATGTCTGCATGTAAAGACACAAGTAGCGAGGTAAGGCGTCGAAGTCGTCCCATAGGTCACTCTCTTCAGAATCTTTCTAATAGCTTGTCTGGGTTCGTGATTTCGTTCGTAAAAAACAGGGTCGTCTTCACTTCTATAAATCTTCCGCTTTTATTCACAAAGCTTGTATATGTATATGTATATATCGCGAATTTGAAATTTATGGTGAATTGCAAATGTATATCAAAAATCAAAAGGCGAAATGGATAGTATCAAAAACTCGACTAAGCGTGATGGCGGCTTTCATCAAACTTGCCCGTCACGCCAGTGTGCCCGTCCGACACCTGGGCAAAAATCTTCCCCGCCGCTGCTCCTGGTCACCGTCGGCGTGAACATACCGCCCCCCTTGCAACAAGTTGCAATAGCCCGGTGGGCAAGTGGGAGGATGGGGAGCGGCGTCGTCCGCAGGAACCGGAGATGATCCAGCCGAACACTGTGCTCTGGGCGGCCGGGATGCCACTCTGGCCGGGCACACATCCGGGCTGGATGACTTCAGGGTATATGTCTGCCCCGAGCACCAATGCCACTGCCGCCGGATGGTAGTAGCCAGGATCCGCTAACACCAGCGTGGCGAATTTTCCCTGGACCGCGGCGGGGATTTCCCGGCTGGGAGTTCGGATATCGAGCTCCTTCTCGACCTTCAGGACGACCTCTTTCTGAAAGCCGGACTCTGTCCGGGAGCGGATTATGGCATGGCACGCCTGATCCTTGCCTACTGGCGCTACCGCCAATCCCAGATCCTTGGCGAAGGCCGCGCTGATTCGACTGTCAGGCGCGCAGGCGTCCAGCAGAACGCGAGCCTCGACCTCCTTCTCGCCATTGTCGACCTTGACCACCGCCGTCGGCATGACGTGAATCGTTCGCAGGTGCAGCAGAGACGCGAGGGTGGGCGCTCGGGATGAGCTGCCCGCTGTTTCGCCATCTGTTGCGCCCCGAGCCGGCGTCCGATACGGTCGGGTTGACGCTCGGGAGGCCCTCCTGTCGCCTGAGTCAACCGTGTGCAGAAGCGTGTGGTGGGCTCCTCCACAGCGGCGACATCCCGCCGAACTCCAACACGACCCTGCCGAGTGCTCGTGGGCCAGACAGTTCGCACGAAGGTTCAGGAACCTGAAACGAAAAAAAAACTGGAACGAGAAGAGATGATTAAAACCTATGTGCCTGGCAACACCGGACATGGAACAACGGAGTCGTGGACAAACAGGACGAAAACGGAACGGATAGACGCGATAGTGTCACATTTGAGGAGGAGTTGCTTTATCGTCGCTGAATAGGAGAATCAGCTTCGCGACCGGCCTTTTAATAATGCCACGGGAAGTCCGTACGTCGGCGACACGTACTAAGCCGTCAGCCCCGGTGTGGACAAGCTCAACTCGCCCCAACCGCCAGTCAGTTGGAGGAAGATTGTCCTCACATATGACCACCAGGTCGTCGGCTTGCAGGCTACGGGACGGGAACTTCCTCTTGTTCCTCTTATGCAACTCCTTTAAATATTCGTCCTTCCAGCGTCGGCAGAAGTGGTGATGAAGCGCTTTCAGGCGCTGCCAGCGGTTCACCAACGACATGGGTTCCGCATGGATCTCGGGCTCGGCTATGGCCACCAAGAGGCCTCCCACTAGGAAGTGTCCAGGACTCAAGGACACCAGATCTGCCGGATCTTCGATCATAGGCGAAATGGGACGCGAATCCAAACACGCCTCGATCCTACATAGAAGGGTGGAGAGTTCCTCAAAGGTGTATCGGGTGTTGGCAGTGGATCGATAGAACAGCTTCTTGAAGCTCTTCACCCCAGCTTCCCACAACCCTCCCATTTGAGGCGCGCTCGGCGGAATGAAATGCCAGGATAGGATTCGTTGGCCAAAACGGTTGGTAATGCAACGCTTCGTTGCCTCCAAGAAATCCCTTCCTAGGGACTTGGATGCCCCAACGAAGGTTTTGCCGTTGTCGGAATAGATCCGTTGCGGACATGACCTACGCGATACGAAACGGGAAAACGCCGCCAGGAACTTCTCTGTGGTCAGGTCTGAAGTCGCGTCGAGATGGATGGCCTTCGTGCTGAAACATACCAATACGCAGACGTAGCCTTTGGTGATGAGACAGGCTCATCCGGTATAATTTTTGATTTCGAAGGGCCCAGCGAAATCAATGCCAGTGTGCGTGAAAGGCACAGGTAAAGGTGACCCGTACTCGGGGAAGCTCGCCCATGAGTTGCGTCTGCTGCCGACGCATCCAGAGAATGCACACCTTGCATCCACGGACGTGAGCCTTCACGGCATTCTTCACCTTCGGAATCCAGAATTTTGCTCGCAGAACTCGCACCATTAATTGATTACCGCTGTGCAGGGTGATGCGGTGTACGAAATCGATGAGGAGGCGGGTCGAACGAGCGTTGTACGGTAGGAGGATGGGATGACGCTCATCTTAGTTGAGCGATTCGGAGGCCCGCAGGCGCCCGCAAGACCTAAGGATACCAAGCTGGTCTAGAAATGGATTCAAATTCGCCAGTGAACTTGATGATGGAATCGGACGACCTTCGGGGAGGCAGCGGATTTCTGCAGCAAACTCTCTACGCTGCGCCTGCTGGATCAGGACTCTTTCAGCTGCGTGCAGTTCTTCACTGGAGAGCTCGAGGGTTGTTGGCTGAGACGGTTACCGACAACATAGGCTGTCACCCGCAGGGCCCTGCCGAAGTCCGAGAACCGGTCGGTTAGGTCGGCCTCCGCCTGGGTGGCGATGTGACATCGTGCCCGTCGTTCTATCTCCGTTTCCAATACAATACCCGGAGATGTCGGCCAACACTCGGAAGGGAGACGAAGCCAGTCTGGTCCATGCCACCACAGCTGGCTAGCAGCTAAGTCGGCTGCCGATACTCCCCGACTCGCTACATCGGCTGGATTATCCTCAGACCGCACATGAGCCCAGTCGCGGACAGCTGTGTTGTTGGAGATGGAGGACACTCGGTTGGCGACGAAAGTGGACCAACTGCATGGGGGCTTGTTCAGCCAAGCGAGAACAATGGTGGAGTCGGTCCAGAAGAAAGCTTTGGCGTTACGGATTGGAAGTTCGGGGATCATTGCCGCATAGAGGTCCGCAAGAAGTACCGCCCCACTTAGCTCCAGACGAGGCAAGGACACCGCTGGACGTGCACATATAGCGCTCCACCGTAAGCCTTCTGGGTCGCATCGCAAAAACCGTGAAGCTGCCACGTGACGTCGGGCCGAACTTCCACCCATCTGGGAATACGGATTCGGGTGAGGCCTGGATAATCCCGCAAGAACTCCTCCCACTCCTGTCGGAGTGACGTGGGAAGCGGATCATCCCATCCCAGCTCAGTCAGCCAGATCTGCTGCATAAAGATTTTCGCTCGAACCACGAAAGGAGCTAGCTACCCGGCTGGATCGAACAACTTTGCTATGTGCGACAATACTTCTCTCTTGGAAACCGACTCCTTGACAAAAGGGTCGGTAGAGACGAAGAAGAATTGATCCTGCTTTGCCTGCCATCGGATGCCTAGTGTTTTGGCGGTGCTTGCGTCCTCCAGCTCTAGAAATTCAGCATTTAGGAGATGCCCCTGCGGAATATCGCGTAACACGTCTTTCTGATTGGAGGTCCACTTACGGAGAGGAAAACCAGCGGAGGCGAGGACTTGCTGAAGCTCCCGGATCGTCGCGCGAGCTTCTTCCGTTGAATGGCATCCAGCCAGTACATCATCTACGTACATGTAGCGACGCAAAATCTCGCTCGCCCGGGGATGTTGTTGCTCCACGTCCGCAGCTAGTTGGAGGAGTACGCGGATCGCCAGGAACGGGGCGCAGTTCACCCCAAAGGTGACTGTTTGGAGTTCGTAGTCCTGCAGGATACCATCTTTGTCTCGACATAAGATACGCTGAAAGGGGGTATGATCGGAGGATACGTGAATCTGGCGATACATCTGCGTGATCTCAGCATTGAAGACAACTCGGAGGAAACGCCATTTGAGGATCTGGAGCGTGAGGTCCGCTTGAAGGGTAGGGCCAGGGTGCAGGATATCATTCAAGCTAACACCTTTGGTGGACGGACTTGAGGCGTTGAAGACGACTCGGAGCTTGGTCGTGGTGCTTTCGGGCTTAAACACCGCATGATGGGGCAAATAGAAATTTTTGGAATCAGTAGGGGGGTGAAACGCGAATCATATGCCCTAATTCCTCATATTCACGCAGGACTGCCTCATATTGCTCTTTCAAAATTGGGGTCCTCCCTAGTCGAGCCTCATTCCTGAGGAATTGGGCCATGGCGACGGATCTGGAATACCCTAAATCGATGTTTTCCGAGTCTTTGAAAGGTAAGGACACTACAAAACGTCCGTCCTCCCTTCGTTTGGGTGGTCTCCCGGAAATGAGTTTCGCACTTTCTATCCTCTTCCTTTTCCGGTTTTACTGGAAGATCTTCCACCTCCCAAAATTTGGTGAGCAACTTATCCAAGCTCATGTTGCTTGGGACTACAGTGACCCTTGCGGCCAGAACGGATGACGAAGGAGTGGTAGACTTGGCCATGGGTCCACATAGAACCCACCCAAATATAGTTTCAAGGCCGACGAGAGAACCGCATATGTCCTTTTTGATCCTTTCCCCTAGGATTTGGGGGAAAAGGTCGACACCGATTAGCAAATCAATGCTGGAACTCTGATTAAAGTGGGGGTCGGCTAAGGCTATACCCGTGATGTTTCCTTCTAATTTCGCGGGAATCGGACAGGACGGAAGGGAGCCGGCCAGATTCGGCAGGACGAAAGCAGACGTTTCCACCTCTTTTTCTGGTTCCCGCGAAGACGCAAGTCGCAATTGACACAGCTTTTGAGCGCGAGCCGCCACGCATTCGGAAATGCCACTGATTTGCGCGTCGATCACACGAAACGGTGGTTTCACCAGGTTAAACATTCTTTTGGACACGAAGGTGCCCTCCGAACCAGTGTCGATTAAGGCTCGAGCATGGAATTCGGTCCCTAGATGACGGATGGTCACCATAGCGGTCCCAAGTAAACCCTTGCGTGGGGCGGAAACCAGGAAATTATGAATGGGGTGACTCGAGGAAGGGCTCTCACCGGAATCAGTGCGCGTTGGAGGCGCGGTAGGCTGCGTTCGGAAAGGATTCGCTGCTGGAGGAACGGCAGATGGTGCCCGGTGCAGCAGCGTATGATGCCGCTCATTGCAAGTATGACAACTGTGGGCGCTGGGACAGTCACGTATCTGATGACCGCGGGCGCGGTCAGCAATTCAGACATAGCTTTTGCTGCTTGATGGCTGTAATTCGATTCGGAACGGACATATTTAAGAATTTTGGACAGATTCGAATCGGATGACTCTCTCTCCCACACAGTTTACAGGACACTGGCGCCACAGTCACCTGAGTGCTCAGTGCTTGAAACCTGGCGGTGGAGCGGATCTTCGGACAGCGAATGGAAGAGGTTGGGATGTAGAGCTCGATTTTCGGTCTTCGAGGGTTTCTAAGACGCGGTACCGGTCGACCAAAAAAATTGTTTAAGTCGGACCACGTCGACAAGTCGGTCTTGTTAGGAATGGATTGTTCCCATAAACCGACGGTGGAGTGGGGCAGCTTTGATGTGCAGAGGGCCACCAACAGTACATCCCAATTTTCCGTACTAACTCCGGACCGTTCCAGAGTCGTCAAACACCCTTGAATGGTTGTTTGCAGATCCTTGAGGGCAGTACACGTCTCATGCGTGACTGGAGACAAGTTGAATAGAATTTTTGTCTGAGTAGCTACTAACTGTCGCTTATTTTCAAACCGAGCCTTCAGATTCTCCCATGCCGCGTGAAAACCGTCGTTGGTAAGAGGTGAGCTAGACACGATTGCCTTAGCCTTGCCTCTGGTCTTGGATACGAGGTGGAACAATTTCTCCACCGGCGCTAACCTCGGATTGTCGACGTACATCGCTGTAAACAAGTCGCGGAAGGTAGGCCATTGATTATAATCCCCGGAAAATACGTCGACCTCGCACGGAGGTAGTCGATAGCCTTGGGTGACTTGGCTCGTGGAGTGCGGCGTTGGCGGGGGAGGAGCAGATGGTGTTTGGAGTCGCTCTATGCGTTCTCCGAGAGTGGTGCCGCAGCGGACATATACCATGTAGACGTACTCATATTTGAGCTTGACTGTTGAGAGATCAGAGTGATATTCTTCACACGTATCTACGGAAAGCGCTCGCGTACACATCAGATACTCCGCCTCTACTCTGCCCCAAAGGACTTTATTCTGGTCGAGGTGCATCCGTAGAGCAAACATGGAAACTTCCTCCTCGATCGAGGCCATTGTGTTCACTTCGAACACGGTCAGACTATCGCAGGCTGCGATGAAATGACTTAACGCCATCTTGGATGCGAATAAACGCTTTTGGGACTCGGATCTAGTCAGGACTTGGGCAGTTGGAACCGAGATGGTGATTCGCGGAACCTCGGCGGATTTCTCGGAGCCCGGTAGGGTGGACGATGGCACTCGGCTGGACAAGGATGCTCGTTTGCGCGGAGTTTGAGAGAGGTAAGGCGATGTCGGAGCGCTACTAGAACCGGACGGACAGCGTTTGATTATATCAGTGATACGAGGGACTCTACTTGCTGGCGATGACGACGTGGACCGACGCGGCACGGAGAGACGATCAGGCTTCGGGAGACTCTTGGCAGGGTCTGTGGGCATAGTCGGATCAGACACCGGCTACCCAATGAAAAATAAGAAATGGATGCGGAACTTGGAGTGGACTGTATTATACGTAGGTAGGAATAACAAAAAAAGAACGGAGCTAAAACACCGCGGAGGACAGTGCTAAAGAAAGTGGACTGTAAATGTGGAACGTATAAATGCTAGGAATGTGTATGATTATAAATAATTATGTATGGAGTATTGAAATGTTTATATAATGGTATGTAATAATATAAATGTATATAAATTATATAAATAAAATGATGTATAAAGTTAATGTCACTATATGGACTTAGTGCAGGAATGGATGGAATGTCGGAACGAAAAGTAGCGTATGGAAAAAACGGACACAACAAATGTTGGACGAGCGGAAGTGGTACCCACAGATTTGGATCTTGGGCGGTATTCGGTTAATGGGTTTTTTTTTTTTTTTTATACCGGAATACTACCGAGACCTGGCGTCGGGCCTAAAGGATCCTCGCTCAGAATTGCGCGGAATTTTTTGTAAGAGAAAAAACCCGGAATTTCGGGCGCAGGATTGGGGTCGATTGTTCTCGGGACCCGACAACGTAACCACTTCGCTTCGGACCAAAAATTAAACTTTTTTAGGAAAAACTATTTTTTATCAAATTTATTAATTCTAATGCTAACTCCAATTTTAATTTAAATCAAATTAAATTAATTTAAATTAAATCAAAATTCGAATAAAAAATCAAAATCAATAAAATCGATGATTGTATAGGAATCGGACTTGGACACGGAAATTTTCACTTTATTAATTTTAATTTTATTTTGAATAAAAAAATTAATTTTAATTTTTAATTTTAATTTGAATTTGAATCAAAATTAATTTTAATTTTAGTTTAAATCAAATTAAAATCCAAATCAAAAAAAAAATTAAATTAATAAATTCGTTGTTGAGAGTCGGAACCAGTGACTCATCTGAGCATCACTGACGAATGGTCAGCTGTGAAAAAGCTCACTGCCCGTTTTTGTTCTTTTGTTGTTGTGGAAAAAGAAAAAATAAATTAATCAAATTTTGATTTGATTAATTTACTTTACGGACACCTTTTATTTTTGAGGAAAAATCACCACCGGAAAATGCGCGACCGGCTTATATACACAATGCCCGTATGTAAATGCAAGTGCATATATTATATGCGTATGTATGTATCGATGTATGTATGTGGCTGTATATAAGCCGCGCCAGCGCACTGTTGAACACTTTGGAAAAATAAAAAGAAAAACCGCGCGATTTTTCTTTTTTAATCAAAATGTCGGAATTGGAATTGGAAAAATCGCGGGACTTTAGGCACTTGGATGGTTTTTTTTATATTTTTCAGGGGGAACCGCACTCGCGTACGTGTAGACGGATGTATGTATGTGTGTATATTTGGATATTGATGTATGTATATGTATATATGTACATATGTACATATATGTACTGGTATAAATATATATATTTTTTGGAAGGAAAAAATGAATAGGACAATAAATCAGGACTGGAAAAACATGTACATATGTCCATACAATTCGGAGTGAAAAGTTGCTATGGAAAAAGCGGGAACTTTTCACTGCAGGTCTGTATGTATATATTTGGAAATGGAAATAAGAAATTTGTCTACTTATTAGAATCTCCACCGGGGCGAATGCTGGGGCGAGCGGAACGAGGAATCCGGCTCGAAGGACCAATGATTGTGGGAGGATGGAGCGTCTAAATGTAGTTGGCAAATTCCTTCGAATTAGAGAGGGGCCAGTCCCAGATTGTGGATGTCCAGATGGAAATAAAAAACAGGGTCGTCTTCACTTCTATAAAACTTCCGCTTTTATTCACAAAGCTTGTATATGTATATGTATATATCGCGAATTTGAAATTTATGGTGAATTGCAAATGTATATCAAAAATCAAAAGGCAAAATGGATAGTATCAAAAACTCGACTAAGCGTGATGGCGGCTTCCATCAAACTTGCCCGTCACGTCAGTGTGCCCGTCCGACACCTGGGCAAAAATCTTCCCCGCCGCTGCTCCTGGTCACCGTCGGCGTGAACAGCTATTATTATTATTATTATTGCAAGCCACAGTTTTGTGTGCTTGGAGTTCTGATTTACCTTAAGCTAAAGACAAATTATATTTCTGACTAGCCAGAAGTGTTAACATAATTGCAAAAGTGCCGATCTTGCGGCATGTGCAAGATCTCGCATTACTTCTTCCGTTGCTTAACCAGCGTTATGCAGGGCATAACGGGGGAAGCGCTGATTCGGCGGATGGTTGGACGATTGGGTTTATTCCTCCCCTACTTAAGTTAAGGACGTCCTCGTTCTTTTCCAGACTCTCGATAAGGGTTCATAGACCGCGCTGTGTTTGACGTTGTTTTTTTATGTGGCAGAGTCAAAATACAATGCAACAGACTGCAACAAAACATAGTGAGATAGCTCCTGATAAGAAGGGACGAGACACCAGTTTTGATTCTATGTCTCCAATATATCTTAGGTTCTCATTGATAATCAATGGAGATATGGAAGACTGAGCACCTCCTGGTGGCCGGTAATGTTCACAAGTGACAATGCCGCTGAGCTTGAAGTGCCCTTTGGAATACCATTGCAATTTTTATAGACGGTTTCGTTTAGTCGCACTTTGTTAGTGAAGGTAATGAGATAAGTCCCATTCATCATTCTCACGAATCAATATCGTCACGTCGCACAGTGGGGCCATCGCTCAATTCGCTTGTCAAAATTTAAAAAGCCTTTGATAACCAATGCCTTAAGCTTCAAATCGAGTGGTTGCCGAAGGTCCCACGTGCGCGGGTATATATTGATATTCAAAAAATGATTTTTGGTCAGCTATCCGGGCAGAGGCCCCACAGTGCGTCGTTTATTATTAGGATGCCTTTATCCACAATTGTAATGGCATCCAAATGGCTTGGCTGGGTGTCACAGTGCGCCGCGCCTCCAGAATGCAGCTGCTTCGCACATGTCTCCGTCAGGGACAGTTGGCAAAATGACGTAGAAACGGCCTTGTTGCAATTTGACAGTGCTGCAATCCGATCGCCGCATTCACCCTCATTATTGTCTTCTCCCAGTCGAAGCGTTATACCGTTTTTATGAATGGGGAATATTGTTACTTTTCTACACTCCAAACTAGGTCTTGAGAACTTAATAATAAAATATAGGTATTGTAAATTTTGTGTGACATTTCTAGATGCTTCAATAATTGCAGAAATGCTTACATTCGAAGAGTGCTTATTTATAAATTTCGTTACTTCTTCAAAGTTAAGAATGATTGGGTTTACAATATTTACTTTTGCCAGTGAGATTGCAAATTTATGATGATTATTCTATTTCTAGATAGCAAAATTTCAAAAAGATGCCCTGTGTCAATCTGAGTGTGTTTTTTTCTTGGATGTCTATCTTATTTTGATTTCTACAGACCCTGCAGTTGATAACTATTTCGTTTGCAATTCTTGTCAAAAATAGTCTCTCAGAAGTTGCTTCACATTTTCTTGAGCTGCCCTATGAGCTCTGTTGTACTCTGTGGTGACTATTTCTACCTGTTCATCTTTGTTAACTATGTCCTGAACGAGTGCTTTGCAATGCCCAAACGTTGTAGATGGGAATTCGCTAATTAGCTGATGCTGAATTTGTGCTAAAGTATGCAAATCGCACTTTATCCCGTTTACGACATTGGGATTGATTTTTTCCCTTCGAACTGGTAGCAAATAATAGTAGTTATCGAATTCTACAACATGCCGAGTTTTCTCTCCAAATAAAATAAAATTAAGACAAGACATCATTACATCATTTTCCAATGCATTAATACGTTGGCGCCACATGGTTTTCTTTACCGGGCTTATAGAAAACATTGGCTTCATGTTCGTCAATGAATGATTTCAATCGTTTGATTTTGGCGTTTGAGTTTCTGTCCGAGACAGCGAATGTAAGTGGTTGGCGGTCTGTGTAAATGTTTAGGCACCGGACCCCATTCAGGTGATTCCAATAGAGGCAATATCTTTAACAAAACAACTGTAGTAACTGGCTAGTCCAAAGAAAGAGCGGAGACCAAACAGGGTCTCAGGAGTCTTGTAATTCATAATTCTTTTTACCTTATCCGGTGATGAAGAGATTCCGCGTCTTGAAACAGTAAACCCAAGGTATTTTACGCTACTTTTGAAGAAATGTGACTTTTCTTCAGAACCCAATCTATGTGTGCTAGGTGATCCTCCTTTGTTTCAGAAAAAATTATTATGTCGTCCACATAGACGTGGCAAAATTTTCCAATTTGTTCTCTTAGAACATCGTCAATTGCTCTTTGAAATATACTGGGCGCGTTTTTAAAGCTGAAAGGTAGCCGGCATAATTTTTTTTTTCCGTTGTCTCGATGCCGTTCCGAAAAGGTTATCTGATGAAACCCAGACTTCAGATCCAATCTCGTAAAATATTTTGATTTTCCCATATTAGCCAGAATCATTCTGACATTTGGAATGGGATATGTGTCGCTAATTGTGATTGAATAAAATTTCCTGAAGTCAATTACCAATCGCTTTTTTTTCTTTCCCTCTTCATCGATCCCTTTCTTATCGACAACCCATATTGGGTTGTTATGGGGTGATCTAGAAGGTTTAATAATCTTTTCATTCAGAAGTTGTTTAACTTCAGAGTTTACGAAATCTGATGTACCCATTGGATATTGATATAGTGTCGTGAAGACTGGTATGTTGCTTGTCGTACGAATCGTAGCAACAATGTTGGCTCGTTGCCGATAATAGCTTTCAACTCTTCCCTTACAACGAGAGGCACATCGGCGTCGTTGATTTTTAAAAAGTTTACATTTTTGCACTCAAGGAATTGAAGTTGTTCAATACAATTTTTAAATTTTAGCTGCCGGTTGGTTAAATCGATAACTGCTCCCGCTTGTTTTAATAAGTCCAGGCCAATAATACCTTCAAAAAGTGTTAAACAGGGTAATACGGAAACGAATCTTCAAAGATTCGTAAGATGTAAGATTTACATATCCAATTAACCAAGAAAAATCCATGGATGGATTCTACTGTGAAAGAGTAGTCTGCTGGTAAACTTTTCAGTTTTAGACCGGGTTTTATATAATTTTTTAAGCTCCCGTGTGTATCAGCAAACGGATTATTTGCCCTACGCACGTTTGCTCTATGAACGGGAGCAGGGATTCTCCTCTAAAAAATTTACATTGTCGTAGTCAAGCATGACGTCATTACAATTACTTGGTTCAATTTCGGATTCTTGATAATATTGATTGTTCTTATTTGACCTTCTTGAATCATCTTGACTTAAATGATTCACACTTTGATGTTTTTGGTTTGAGTTGCGAGTGTTACCACTGTTTGCTCGTTTGCTTGTAAAATTTTCCGGTTGATAAGTATTTTGCTGAAAGGCAGCATCATTTTGCCGATAATTTGGATTTGCACCTTGTTGCTGGCCAAATGCTGTGGTTTGTTTAAATTTTGAAGAGGACGGATCGACGTCCATCGGTTCGCTATATTCTTGGTTAGTTCTTGGTTGGGAACCCCCTTTTCCAGAATCCTGATTCGTAGTGTAAGAAGGATTTTTCCCCAAGTTTCGATTTTCCTGATTATATGTTTTCTTGCCGTTTACTTGTTGTCTCTGTTCGGTTTTAAATGTTTTTTCTTCCAGACTTTTTGCATAACTATTGAAAATATGTAATTTTCTTGATTGTACTCTACCTCCTGAGCTAATGCTAAGGCCGATGGTAAATCCTTAGGGCGAGACGCAAACAAAGCATCTCTGTTTATTTTCCTAGTGCCTAATATGAAAACTGATAGCGCGTTCGCTCTATATCTATAATTTATAGAATTTGCCAACAATGCCTCATGGGTCATGGTGGTCTTATTTATGAGTAAGGCCAATTTTTTCTCAACCTGTTTATAATACTCTTCTAATGACAATCTTCCCAGAGTAAGTTTTTTGTCCGCGTATGTAAAATCTAATCTGTCAATAATGACATTAAAATTCAGTATTGAACGACGCCAATACATTGTCTGCTGACCCTTTTATCTTGTTCCTTATGATCGCTACCGCTTGGTAGTATTTAGAACTCCCGTCGTATTTCTTAAAAATTTTATATGCGATATGCGCAGCTTTCCGCCATGCCATCCTCATGTCTACCCCCAAAATCTGGCAGGGACTTCACGACATCTAAAGACTCTTCACATTTAACGCTTGGTGAAATTTCCACTTTCCGGTATGCTTCTATTGCGGGAACCCGTACCGTCATATTTTGAATTTCATTTGTGATACTTAATATTTTGTTTTCTAATTCTACTTTCTACGTCGCCATTGCACTCGTCAGTTGCACCCGGCAGTTAAAATTTGTTGCAATTGTTCTGGGTCCGTCTGTCTGTTTCTTCGCACTTTTTCAAACTGAAATTTTGAACTACGTGAATAAAAGTCATATCCTTCTATTCGTTGATGATGTATCTAAATCAAGTTTAAAGATTGGTCGGACAACTATGTAAAAATAGAAAAGATCAGAGGTACCTCGGTCAAAATTTGAGTTGTTCAAAACAGTTCTTGTGAGAAAAACTTTTTTGTTTTTTGAGATATCTTAACCAAATTTGGTGTACAGATGAGAATTATACCAGTAAGTTTGCATCAGATCGGTTAATAAAGACATAAATCAATAAAATCAATGAATCAACTCCCATCAGCATCAGTATGTATGCATATGCAGGCAATTAAATACGTTTATATTTGCTTTTATATATGCATACACAAACAACATACATACAAAGATATATGCGAACACGTGCTTGAAAAAACTACAAGCAGAGTGCGAAACAGAAAGAGAGAGAAAAAAAGTTTGGTAGCGCAGTAGGTAGATATCAATTCTAGAAATGACATGAACTCGAACTTTTTCTTACTGTTTCTTTTTTTTGCTTCAATTTTTTTAAATATTTTTATTTCCAATTTTTAAAATATCTTGAATCCGATATAACGGAGAAAGTAATCAATTAATCTGCAAGGGTATACAAACTTCGGCACGGCCGAAGTTATCTTCTTTGATATTATTATTGTTACACCCTTGCAGAGGGTATAATAAAATTGGTCAGATGTTTGTAACGCATAGAAATAATCGTTTCCGACCCCATAAAGTATATATATTCTTGATCAGCATCGAAAGCCGAGTCGATATGACCATGTCCGTCTGTCCGTCTGTCTGTTTCTACATACTTAATCGATCTTAAATTTTGAGCTACGTGAATAAAAGTCATATCATTCTGTCCGTTGATGTTTCAAGCAAATCAAGTTTAAAGATTGGTCGGATCGGACAACTATAAGTTATAGAAAAATAGGAAAGATCAGAGGTACCTCGGTCAAAATGTGAGTTGTTCAAAACAGTTCTTGTGAGAAAAACTTTTTTTTTGTTTTTTAAGATATCTCAACCAAATTTGGCACATAGATGACAATTTTACTTTTACCACTTTAGCAGCAAGTTTGATTCAGATCGGATAATAAACACCGACATAAATCAATAAAATCAATAATCAACCCCCATCAGAAAAAGTATGTTTTTGTGAGAAAAACTTTTTTGTTTTTTAAGATATCTCAACCAAATTTGGTGATCAGATGAAATTATACTTTTACATCATATCAGTAAGTTTGAATCAGATCGGATAATAAACACCGACTTAAATCAATAAAATCAATGAATCAACCCCCATCAGCATCAGTATGTATGCATATGCAGCCAATTAAATACGTTTATATTTGCTTTTATATATGCGTACACAAACAACATACATGGAAACATACAAACATACATACATACATACATACATATATGCGAACACGTGCTTGAAAAAACTACAAGCTGAGTGCGAAACAGAAAGAGACAGAAAACAATTTTTGTATTGTGTTGTTGTTTTCTAGAATTCGTCAAAAACTTTAGAGAGCGAGAAGCTGGACGCTTGCAATGTATACCGAAATAGCGAGGCCGTGAATTATAAGTTTGGTAGCGCAATAGGTTGAGATCGATTCTAGAAATGACGTGAGCGGAGGTTCAAATCCGGCCGTTGGCGAACTCGGATTTTTTCTTACTTTTTTTTTAAATTTTATATTTCCAATTTTTAAAATATCTTGAATCCGATATGACGGAGAAAGTAATCAATTAATCTGCAAGGGTATACAAACTTCGGCACGGCCGAAGTTAGCTTCTTTGATATTTTTTTCTTGAATTTAATTGCTAAATAAATCAATAGCTCTGGAATATGAGCCTGAACTGCTTGGGCTTAACTTTTTGAATGATGAACACAATTAATCGACCTCAGAGTCACACATAGACCGATATAATTTAGCACTTTGCAGAATTAAATACTGCTGGGTTAAAACTTTTAATATGCTCGTTTGGAATTTCCATTCACTTCATAACACTGTTGGGCGCCAATTAAAATATTTTATTGTTATATTATTTATTTGTGAAACATTTTCATGTGTTCAGAGTTCAACCTTAGACTTTGGTTATTATTATTATTATTGCAAGCCAACGTTTTGTGTACTTGGAGTTCCGATTAGGACTAAACCTTGAGCTAAAGACAAATTATATTTCTCCCTAGCCTGGAGTGTTTACATAATTGCAAAAGTGCCGATCTTGCGGCATGTGCAAGATCTCGCATTACTCCTTCCGCTGCTTATCCAGTTTGGGTTAACTTATATATAGTAAAATTTTATACACAATTCGCTAAACTCTTGCTCTGAGCACTCCATATGCCTTGGTAGGGATAGCTGAAACCTGAAAACTATTGACGTCGTTTAATAGTAACCTATATCTTCTTACAATATTTTCGACTACGTAAGGCCCTTTGTGTTGAAGTGTAGTTTCGAACTACAACTTTATAATTTCAATTTTCTGGTTCCATTTACTTGCTATCATTGGAACTATGCTTTTATTCAAACTTTCTAGTTGCCCAGAAAAGAGAGAAAATATTCAAATATTCTAATGTTTTCTATTGTGTCCAATTACAAATAGTTCAAACGCATTAGGCGTAAGATAAATTCTTTTATCTGAGACGATATATTTCAGTCGACTTTTGGCCATAGAATATTTTCCTAACGCTTGTATAACTTGTTTTGTACTAGTTGATTTTGTGGTATACAATCGAACAATTTTAGTAAATTCGTCTACAAAATATGTGTTTCTTTGTTCTGCCTGCTGGTACTGGTTCATAATGATCTATATCCCTTAGATTAAATTGGCTCTGTATTTCGTTTACTTAAAAAAAAAAATGTAACTTGTCCTTAACAAATTTTAACCATTACCTTTTAGAAATTGTATGCCTTATCTTATCTCTGCCAATACATCTTAATTCGTTATGACATTTGTGCAACACCTGGTTCTCCATGTTTTCTGCATCTTAAACCAGTAATCTAACCTCTTTTAATTTTCTAATTAATACTTCATTTCGAATCGTGAACATTTTACGAGTATATTCACCTTTCTCTCCCTGATTCCATAATTATATATCTTTTCGAATATTTAGCTTGGGCATACTATTAGATTATTTTGAAAACAATTGCTCTCTACACACAGAATACTTATACATCCACCAAAAGCATCCGATTGTTATATTGCCTTTTTTGGATTTCTAAATTTACTCATTATTCATTACTCATATTTAGTCATTATTCTCAATCCTTATGGCCCACCTCGCAATCCTATTGTTTAAATCGACCTTATTTAAATTAAATAAGGCTCTCTTATTCATCTTTAAGATATAACTCCGTCAAAACAGTTTATTCGCTAGTTTATCAAAGTCATCAATTAATAAGGTATCAATTATCTTTCATGATAACCTTATTTAGTTTTTGGAAATCAATACGTAATCTAAAGGTAGCTAGAAGGATATAGAATGGTTGCTGATGTCTCGTTTGGTATTAAGTTGCTGGTTCTCATAGGAAAAAAGGTCACGTCTTGAATTTCTCGCATTTAAACAGTTCGTGATTGGCTTATTACAGGAAATACCTAAAGTCAAAGCCAGAATCTAATGTTTCTTTTATTTCTACAGCTCTACAGTTTTTTTTTGGTTCCAACCCTTGTGTTCATCATTATACCCTTGCAGAGGGTATAATAAAATTGGTCAAATATTTGCAACGTGGAGAAATAAACGTTTCCGACCCCTTTAATTGTATATATTCTTGATCAGCATCGTAAGCCGAGTCGACCGTGTCCGTCTGTCTGTATATTGATCATTTATCCAACTATCAGGTACAGAAAAATAGGAAAGATCAGAGGTACCTGGAGCACAATTTGTTTTGCACCAACCATTTTTTTTGTAAAAAACTTTTTTAATTATAATATACTATTTTATGTGTATGTTTGGTATTGGACCTTGTTTATTGTTATTATTTATTAAATGTGATTAAATATATGATGACGGTCTTATGGATACTGTGAGACTTCTGACAACTGGACGACTTTTACAACTGGACGAATTTTGACAACTGCACAACTTCTTGCAACTGTCCATCTTTAAGTCCAATTGGTAGCTGCACTCTTTTGATGACTTCTTGACTTTTCTTGCATGCTCTCGACCACGTTTACTTACTTCCCATGCTGTGTCTTAGTGTGACCCTCATTACATGTATACACAAAGAACATACATATATACGTATATGCAAACACGTACTTGAAAAGAGAAAGAGACAGTAAACCATTTGTATTATATTATTGTTTTATTGAATTAGAGTGAAATTTAAGACAGCGAAAAGCCGAGTGCTCGCAATATATACCGAAATAGCGAATATGCGATATTTCAGTTTAGTGGTGCAGTAGGCAAAGATCAACCCTACAAATGAAATGGGGGCGGTTTCGGACCTGGCCGCGGCGAGTTGCGATTTCCTTATATGGTTATACCCTGTACCCATAAAGTGAAAGGGTATATTAAAGTCGCCAAAATATACATATGTAACAGGCAGAAGGAAAATTTTCCGACCTTATAAGGTATATAAGTTCTTGATCTGCATCAACAGCCGAGTCGATATAGCCATGTCCGTCTGTCCGTCCGTCCGTATGAACATCTAGATCAAGAGCAAGCAGATTTGGTGTCAGCATGCGTTTACTGTCAACGCAGATCAAGTTTATGTGGTCGGAAAATTTTCCTTTTGCCTGTTACATACATTTTTGCTACTTTAATACACTATCCCCCGACTAACACGGTAGATTGGTTCCTGGAAAAACCGTGTTAAGCTAAAAACAAAATTTTGTATGGGAAACGCGTGCTAAGCGAAAATTTACTAAAATTAAAATATTTTTTATTTCAAAAAGCTTTAAACAAAAAAATAAAATAATTCTTCAATGTTTTTCTTATGATAAAACACTAGTTTTTAAAAAAGTCAGTGATCAGCGACTGTTTGCGCTTCTTGTTGATATCTTTAAGGGACTCCTCATAAATAGCCATCTTTCTATTGATATTGGGATCTTAGTTAACGAAATAATTTCGGAATTTTCTTCCAAATTCCAATCCTTCTTTAAGCTCCACATTTTCAGGAGTGGCTTGCTCTGTATCACTTTTAGGCCTAAAATTATATCAATGAGAGCATCGTCTTCTAACTTTATCAACCATTAATTCTTCAATGTCTTCTGCGACAAAATCATCAAAACCTTCTTCTCCAATTCCATTTGCTATGCTTATTATGTTGGAATATTCATTTTGTAATTCGGACGTAGCCATTTCCACAATGTTAGGCCATATTTTTTTCCAACAGGAACTGATTGTGGATTTTTTTATCTGCATGTACGCTACGCCTTAATCTAAAGGTTGCAGTAGCGAAGTTGTATTTCTTTGGCAAAAAAATTAACTGAACATTTTCGTCCACCAATCTATTATAAGAAGTGCTTTTGGCAAAAGATCTTTTTTCTTGAGGTATGATAGATCGTCTGGGACGAAATGGGCCTGATTCAATAAAAATTGGAAGGTTTGTTATATTTATTCCTTTGAAGGAACGCGGAGCTTTGGATTTCTTAATTACCAAAGGCCTCATCATCCTAAAGCACTGCTGCAGAAAAGAACAGTTATACGATCTTTTGCTGTTTTGTGTCCGCTTGCCGATATATGTGCTTTCGCCAAAAAAGTCCAGTCTGGCATTTTTTTCCACAAAAGCCCACACTCATCTACATTGAAAACTTGATCAGCTGGCTTGCACTAAAAAGCATTTTCTTACTCTGAAGATTGTCGGCCACTTTTCCATAAATCCTTATTGCTTTACTTCGGATGGTTTGGGTGTCAATCGGTATTCGCTTTTGGTTGACGTCTTAAATCTACATATATCATCAAAGCTTTTTCCATTTGCTCCATAGTTGTGTCGTGTGTCTGTGAAGTTCTTGATAAACTTGCTGATGTTCCAGCTGCTACCCTGTTTCTGATAGACTCCTCATTTTTTATTGTTCTTATTGTGGCTTCATTCATTGAATAAAATGATGCAATATCTGCTACTCCTTCACCATTATAAAGGCGGTCCAATATTTTAACTTTTTGTTTTAAAGATATCAATTTTCGTTTTAATGTTACCTTTGTGCTTTAATGTTACTTTTGTGTGACATTATAAAGCTGTTAAAATGCAAAAAATTAGAGAAACGCTACAACTTACATTAAGGCATTAACCAGTTAATTGAAAATTGAAGAATGTATTTGTTTTTTTGCAAGACTAAGAACAGCATCGACTCACAAAGATTTAATTTAGATAACGAATGTAAATGCCTAAGTCGCGTTGAAACTTATGAACTGCTGAACACAGTAGAAATCCTTTTTTTATAAAAATGTAAAGGAATTTGAAATCAAACGTGGAACTAGTAGACATAAGATCACTAAATAAAGCACCAAAACCTATGGTAAAAATTTTGGAGTTTGTTAAGTCGTGTTAAATCGAAAAAACCGTGTTTTTCAATTTCAAGAACCGTGTTAAACCGAAATCGTGTTAAGCGAACACCGTGTTAAGCGGGGGATAGGTGTATTTTATGGCGTCGGAAACTTTTTTCCTATGTATAACAAACATCTGACCAATTTTATTAAATAACACATTTATATACGTATATACTGAAAATTACTACAATAGTTGAATGAATTTGTAATATAAATTTATTCCCAAATAAAAAGAAAGGTGTAATGTGTGTAAACTCATTTTAAGAGGTGTGGCGTTCTAGTTGTATAACACTGACAAACCATAGTTTGTATAGAATTCGGCCCCAATACTTATGCTAAGATTGCAATGTTAGCATAAAATACTTTTTAACGCCTTTGCGACGATGGACAGAGAATGGATTTACTTGAAACCTGTCGTAAGTCAATATACTCAGAGGAGAAAACGTCTCGGTGAGCAAACAAATGTCCGAAAAAATAGGAATCCAGTTTAGTGAAACTTAAATAAAAGCCTTCGAAGACCTGGAAAAGATTCAGGCATCAGAAGATGTCATCCTTATGTACCCAGACATCAACCAGCTATTCGAACTAACCATGGACGCCTCCATGGACGACATCGAGTCCTGCCCAAGGGGATGGACTCTTTGCCATGATTTAAAAAATCCTCGTTGCCGATGCCTTATCTAGGCAAAACGTAAACGCCCTGCAAAATGAGCCTTCGTTTAACATTGCAAGAATACAGTGACACAGTGAGTTCTCACTAACCTACATGGTAGAAACAACTTAATCAATTGTATCAAGAATCGAATAATATTAGAAGAAGCACGTTTCCCATTATAAAGGAAAAGCATAATCTTTGGCAATATAATTCGCTACATTAGCCTCTAATCATTTCGGACGCGGTAAACGTGATATATTGTGACTTTCCTACATAAGCTAGCAACATGGGATAGTATGAAATTTGTCGGCCACCAGGTTTTGGCATTGTAAAAATTATGTATCAGACATTACTGACAACAACGAACAATTGAAAATTGTTACGACAGAACATAACATAGCCATTATGAATATATGTACATATGTACATAGTGCCTTAACAGGCATTTGTAGAAGTTTGAGAATGGATAAGAAGGCTAGTGGATATATGTATGTACATATGTATGTATGTATGTATGTATGTATGTAGTTGAATTGATTAAGAGGGCAACAGCAGAGTATAATAAATATGTACATATGCATGTAAGCGGGGGATAGGTGTTTAAGTTAACACACAGCCAGGCGTGGCCCCAAGACTATGCCAAAAGATAGAGGGTATTGACAAGTGCACGCTGACTCATTGCACTATTTGCAAGGTCAGCGTTGTTGCACCAGTAAAATATCCGAATGGTGACGGCCCCTGCTAATGAGGGTCCCCAACGTAACACGATGCCAAACGGATGCGTAATGTGCTGCGCCAGCAACAGCGTCGCGAGAGGTGGAGCCAGTGGCTAGGGCTTGCTGGGCAGAACTTGGGGAATGGTTAGGTCAGTCTTAAGAACTTACTCTAATGTAAAGCAATTGTAAAGAACTTTAACATTATTTCAATAAATAAAACCATTGAAAACTTAATTGGCACCCAACGGGTTAGATAACTCACACCGGAAAATTTCCTGTTTGAATAACTCAAACAGAAACATAAAACCAAATCAACATTTAAAAGATAAATTAAATTTAACTTTTCAACTAAAAAATAATAGAATTAAAATAAAACTAGAAAAATGGACTAACTTCGGCTGTGCCGAAGTTCGTATACCCTTGCAGATTTTCTCCATATAATTCACCAGAAACATTATTGTAAATTAAACATACCAAATTTACAAATTCAAAATTTTAAGCTTGAGGAAAAAAATTTCAATACAAATTTTTTTTTTTACCGATTGTTCCTATAGCAGTTATATGATATAGCCAGCCGATTTCGATAAAACTTAATTGAAGTATTAAGAAGTATATTAAACTCACAAATATCAAATTTCGTGGCATTCGGTTGAAAAACAACAGAGTTATTGAGGATAAGCCTTATTCATGACCGATCGGTCCTATGGGAGCTATATGATATAGTCGTCCGATGCCTGCAGCAAAAAGGAGCCTATGCTGAAAATTTCAGCTTTGCAGCTCTTATGGTCTCGGAGGAGAAGCTGTTGATCCAGACAGACGGACAGACGGACATGGTCATATCGACTCGGCTATTCATGCTGATCAAGAATATATATACTTTATATAGTCGGAGATGCTTCCTTCTGTGCGTTGCAAACTTCTGACCAAAATGAATGTACCCTCTGCAAGGGTATACAAATTTTTAAAAAGAAAATCAAAGTGCTGTTAAATCAAAGATAAAATAAAAATTGTGAAAGACGAAAATCAACGCAAGGAAAATTTGCGTCGACTGTTCAATCAAAAAATATATATGTTTTTGCAATCTGAAGAACCACACGGGTCAATTACTATACTGCCCTTGCCTAAAATATATAAATAAAATAAATTCGCCCTTAAAATCATTCAACTCCAATTCTCGTATTGTTTTTTCTGCCAAGTGAGCCAATTTCATCTGCCTCTATATCATATGTTCGGCACGCCGAATGAGCTGGACAAAATATAGACAAGAGACTGAAAGTGACTCTGACTTAGAGGCTTTGAGAAGGTGGTAGCAACAAAAGCGTCCACGAGGAATCAAAAACAGGTACATGAGTTGATGAACGCGTTAACGAGTAATTTTGAAGGAAAGCTCAATATACTTAGGGGGGAAATAAACAACCTCAGGGTGGTAGCACCCGAAGTTAAGACCTTTGAAAGAATCCAAGTTAGGCCAAGCGTCATCTGCGACGAGCCATTAGACATTGTAAAATCCCTCCCGGACTTCACGGGTGCGCAAGGGAATATGTAGCTTGGCGACAGGCCGCTACAAATGCCTATGAGTTATTCGCTCCATTCGACGGTAGTTCGCGACATTTTCAAGCCGTTTCAATTATAAAAAATAAAATTAAGGGCACCGTCAAAAGCCACTTGTTCTCGTACACTTGTTCTCGTACTCAATTTTCACGCCCGCCTAGATTTCACGTATGCTGACAAAACTCCGGTCCGGGTGTTGCAGTGTAATGATAATGTTTAGGTCGCCATGTAATGTTAAAGTTGATAATCAAATAATAAGACGTTGTTTGCGTTTCGTCGGTATAAACCGAATTGAATTTATTTTAAAAAATATTCGTTTGCTTTGGCTAAGAATTTTAAGTATATAAGTTCTGCCGCTAAAGGCAGCTGAACGCGAGAGCGCAGTATGTATATGGCATATAAGGCTTAGGGAATCTGCTGACGAGGCAGATCCCACGATGGTGGTCAGCCACACATAAGTGGTCGATCGCATTACATTAGTTTATATATTGCGCTCGCCTTGTTTATGCATATGACGCTTTTATATGTAAAATACTCTACATTGCGTCGGGTACTAATATTCTATTACTAAACATAGTACAGCAGCAAGAGTTAAATATTTCGGTAAACTAGGTACCTTTTTTTTATTCCCAGAATTAAAGACTTTCGATGCCATCATTGGCCAAGACTTCCTAAAGGATGTCAAAGCAAAAATCGATTTCGCTGCAGGAATGATAAAAGTGGGTCCACATGTGGAACAACTTAAATGGCACGTGTGCCGTGACGTCAACTTCACTAACGTGAGTGAAATTGCGGTACCCGCAATGCGAAGGCATTCTCCACGAAAGGTGAAACCTTGCCTTTTAATACTGCAGTGGTCGCCACCATACGCACCACTGACGAAAAACCCATTTTCACAAGATTATATCTTCACCCGATGGGGGTCACTGATTTTGTAAATAAAGAAATAAAACAAGAACAAGAAAAAACGAATGGTCATTGATTTCAGAAAACTGAATGAAAAGACTATCGATGACAAATACCCAATGCCCAGCATCCCCATGATCCTGGCTAATTTGGGAAAGGCCAAGTACTTTACAACTCTTGATCTAAAGTCAGGCTATCATCAAATTTACCTAGCGGAACATGACCGCGAGAAAACTGCCTTTTCAGTAAATAACGGAAAGTATGAGCTTTGCCGATTGCCCTTTGGTCTAAAAAATGCCGACAGCATTTTTCAAAGAGCAATCGATGACGTCCTACGAGAGCAAGTCGGCAAGTGCTGCTATGTCTACGTAGACGACGTAATCATATTCTCGGAAAACGAAGTCGAGCATGTGAAACACATCGACTGGTTCTTAAAAAAACTTAGCGAGGCTAATATGAAGGTCACCAAGAAAAAAACCAACTTCTTTAAAGAAAGGTGGAATTCCTGGGTTTCATCGTGACAAGAGGCGGAGCAAAGTCCGATCCTGAAAAAGTCAAGGCCATAGAACATTTCCCAGAACCTGAAAATCTTTTCTCACTTCGCTTGTTCTTGGCCTCGCAAGTTATTACAAGTGATTTATCCGAGGTTTTGCGGAAATCGCAAAGCCACTCACAACATCTTAAAAGCAGAAAACGGCACTGTAAGCAAACACATGTCACAGAAAATACAAGTCAAATTCGACACTGTGCAACGAGCAGCCTTTGAAAAATTATGAAGAATCCTAGCCTCTGAAGACGTCATGCTAGTATACCCGGACTTTAAAAAACCATTTGACTTGACGACCGACGCGTCAGCATACGGCATCGGCGCGGTCCTGTTCCAGGGGGTAAACCTATCATAATGACCTCTAGGATATTAAAGGACCCCGAGAAAAATTACGCCACAAACGAACGAGAACTCCTAGCAATAAAGTGGGTGTTAGAAAATATCTTTATGGCACTAAGGATATTAACATTTTTACCGATCACCAGCCTTTGACCTTCGCAGCATCGGATAAAAACCCCAGCGCAAAGATTAGAAGATGGATCGTCATTGACGATTACAATGCCAACATTTTTTACAAGCTATGGAAAGAAAATCATGTAGCGGAAGCGTTGTCTAGGCAAGTCGTAAATGTATTAGATGCAGAAGATCCGTCGCACGCCGCCACGGTCAAAAGCGAATTGTCGCTCACGTACACGATCGAGATGACAGACAAGCTCCTAAATTGTTTTAGAAACCAGTTAGTTCTAGAAGAAGCGGAGTCCCCAACCAAACAATCCTTTATCCTATTTGACGAGTAGCGGCGACACAAGCTGCGTTTCTCAGACTCAGCTGAGTTTCTCCACGAATTAAAACAGATAGTAAATCCCGATGTAGTTAACGCAATACATTGCGACCTACACACTTTGGCAACAATTAAGAACGAACTCGTCAGACATTTTCCGGCAACCAAGTTCTGGCAAGAATAACAGACATTTTCAACTCGGATGAAAGAAGGGAGATAATGACTTCAGAACATAATCGCGCGCACAGAGCAACCCAAGAAAACGTTAGGCAGGTTTTACAAGACTATTTCTTCCCCAAGATGACAAAACTCGCCAATGAAATTCTTGCGAATTGTAAAGCATGCACCAGGGCCAAGTGCGACCGACATACGGCAAGAACTAGGTGTGACGCCAATTCCAGCACAAGTAGGCGAATCTTTACATTTGGACATCTTTTCAACCGACAGAAAATATTTTCTCACTTGCATTGACAAATTGTCAAAGTTCGCAATAGTGCAGCCAATCGCATCTAGAACTATCGAGGATGTCAAAGAGCAAAACGGTTTATTGTGACAATGAGGCCGCACTTAATTCCCAAACAATCATATCACTGTTAGCAAACAGTTTCGGGTAGTAAATGACCCCCTCCACAGCACATCCAATGGGCAGGTAGAACGCTTTCATAGCACACTGTTGGAAATAGCCAAATGCCTGAAGATTGAGCATCAAATAAGCGACACACTTGACCTTATTTTACGCGCCACAAGGGAATATAACGGATCAGTCCATTTTCGATGTAGGAGAGAAAGTGTGGATAAGAAACAATCGAAGACTAGGAAATAAGCTGACTCTACTCTACACGGAGGAAACTATTGAAGGGGACCTCGGGACGACGGTCTTAATAAGGGGGAGGAGTGTCCATAAGGACAACATTAGATAAGCAAAAGCAGTTAATAGCCTATTCGTTTACATTCTATCTTTCCTTTCTTTACAGGCCCATCTGGAGGGTAATGTTAGTGTTTACTGTTGCAAGAGCCCGTATAACTGATTACTCTCACGCAGATTATATCCCAATAGTAGAGAGAGAAGTAGTTGTATAGGACAGCTTCAAATATTTAAGACATACGATTAACGTAACCAAGTATCATGAAATCATCGAAGAAACTAAAAAGTTGTCCGAGTTTTTCCCACTTTCGCATATGCGAACTCTGTTGCAAGCCGACTGGAGTCAATTGGAAACCCTACTGTCTGTATTAAATGTCCACCATAGAACTGCCAGGAGTTTAAATTTTTGGGGGTCAGCGCTGAAAATAACATCCGGCACGCCGGACCATGATGACATGGAACAATCAAGGCTAATCGAAGCACAGTTGATCCATGCCAGCAACCAGCAGAGGGCCATTAACCATCGAGCCACGGCTCAACTAAATGAACTGACCGAGTAAATTAGTTAATAAAGAACGTCCGAAAAGAGGCGGTTGATACAGCTCACTTGTTTGAAACACTATTGGCACGAAATAGAATCGTTGGCCTCGAAATTGAAAACGTTATACTCTCGATAACTTTGGCATTAGGGAAATCCTTTAAATTGGCACTATTGAATACTAGCATTATCCATTTTATCAAAGCATATCCTGAAGTTAAAAGTATTTGTAAGAAAATAACCATAGTCCCCGTGGAACACAGAGGTGTTGTATTAGATCTAGAGGACAACAACATCATCGCGGATTGCAGCGGCGGCATAATTCTGATGGGTAGCTGCCAAATAGCGACTTCGCACACGTTCTGTAAGCAAGCCGTGGCTGATACTTGCGCCCACCAGCTACACGAGGGGAGCGTAGCCCATTGTAAGACACTCCCAAGCCATCTCCTCCCCATAGATGAAATAGAAGAGGGATTCGTCATCATTAACAACAGAGCAGTCGAAGTAATAGTTGATGGTGCCGCCCCGCAAAAGATCAACGGTACGTTTCTAGTCACATTCGAAAGGTAAGTATCGATCAACGACACCAAAATGACAAATCGAAATGGCATTCCCAAACGCACACCGGGTGTGGCCTCAGCACCCTTAATAAACATCACCGGACATAACGACGTGCTCAGCCTAACATACCTGCGCCGATTGAATGACGAGAACACCGCTCACATCAGCGAAGTGGCTATAACAATCAGTAAGAAACCTTTGGCCATATTTGTTGCCGGGTGTGGAGTGCTGCTGCTTGGCGGTGTGCTGATCTGCCTGGCCTGGCTGCGAGGGAGTAAGGAGCCAGGAATACTGCGGTTGTCCACGGTCAGTTTCAAGAGGACCGAGGACGGCCATCAACTTAAAGGGGAGCCAGTTAACACACAGCCAGGCGTGGGTAGAGGGTATTGACAAGTGCACCCTGACTCATTGCATAATTTGCAAGGTCAGCGTTGTTGCACCAGTAGAATATCCGAATGGTGGCGGCCCCTGCTAATGAGGGTCCCCAACGTAACACGATGCCAAACGGATGCGTAATGGGCTGAGCCAGCAACAGCGTCGCGAGAGGCGGAGCCAGTGGTCAGTCTTAAGAACTCACTCTAAAGTAAATATAAAGTAAATATATTTACATATATACGATATGACGGGGAAAGTATTTAATTGAACTGAAAGGGTATACAAACTTCAGCACGGTCGAAATTAGCTTCTTTGATATTTATATTTGTTATACAGTGTTCATATTTTTCACTTATATGACTTATTGTCTTGATGATCACTTCTAGGATGAATCTTTGCTTCTCTGCTATCGACTTTTAAATTCTCGCGTTTTGTTAAAATGTTGTTCAATGCTCACTGTTTAAGCCAATAGTCTTGCTACAACTCGACCGACTTGTTTGTTTGATTTTCCGATCCTAATATGTTATTTATTTTTTATAAATATATATATTTTTTTAAACATATAATTTCACCCTTTTGCTCTTTTCCAAACAGCAGTTGGCTCGGCAGTGGCTTAATATTTCTAATTTATGTATTGTTAAAAGAAACTTAATAATTTCAATTAGCGAATCCCAATGTAAACCTTTCTCTGGTTCAAATAACTTCGCTATAATTGACTCAATGCTTTTAATCAACGTTGTAGTTGCCCAGAGAGAGTATATTGCTATTTTCTACAAATTGTTCTTCTTAATTATAAATTGTTCTAATTTATTAGACGTAAGACAAATTCCTCTTTACTGGTATTCACCCACCGCACAGTTTATCCAACGAATCTTTATTTAACAAGTCATTTACTTTTCAGCAATCTAGTCTAAAATTTATTTTTCTTTCAATGGGGTATAGTAGGGCTGCTTCTCTCAGAACAGTTGCTTCTTTCCCAAAAACAAGGTTGTGTTTCGAATTTCATAATTTCTCTGAAAACATGAATGTGATGTTTAGGCTTTTCTCTAGTTTGCTCGGCAAGGAAACGTTGTTTCAGGAATCTTAGGAATTCATTGGTTTTTTGTAGCACACTTGTATAAGACAGCGGAAGAGTAAGTCCATACAATTTCTTTGTCATTTGAAAAATTATAACAGGATCCCGAGATTCAGTATTAATTCCTATTATTCACTAGGTTTGAATTTTTTCGTGAAGATTTTTGTTGGCCGAGCGCTGTTTCCCTTGTTAATATGATTAATCAGTTTTTCAAACACATAATTAGTCAACTTCTCGAAAGCAGTCGATTAAGTGTTAACGCCATAAGTTATCAAGCGTGAACGGCCGTTTCCGCAACCTTTCTATTTCTATTGTTGCAATGCCCTCAAAATTTAATAAGAAAATGTTATGCAATAGTCTTTTTTATCTTCTTATTACTCAAGCGACAAGCGCAGAATGAAACCAAACGTCACATTTGCCAATGTCAGTAACTGTAAATTTGTACAGATCCAATTGCTTGTTCAACCAACCTGAAAAATTGTCGCTTAGAATGCTGTTATCGTTGAATTCGGTCGCCAAGTTTGTGACGAATCTTTATTTTATAGATATAAGAGTCGTCCCAATGAATGGGACAATGTTTTGCTTGTTTTAACTAACTCATAATAATTACATCATGTTTTTATTTTTCTAAAGTTTTATATAATTAAAAGTTTTACCTATATTTCTACGATTACCTTTAATTATAAGTCTCACATTTTTGGAACTGGTTTTCTTTTAGAGGATTTCTACTCAGCACCACTGCCGAGGCTCACACATACATACACCTGATTAACGTTGTAAGTAATTTTTTCTTTCAAAATTTCATAGATGATGATCGGCTAAATAAGAAGTCAATCTTCCAATTCACCTCAGTTAAGAGAAGCCAACCCGAACATTTCTACTATTGCGGATGTGCAAACGCCAACTAGCTCGATATACGCACCGCCTGCTTCGGAAGCATTAATAGTTACGCTCGTCCCAGAGCTAGATGAACAGGGCAAGCTGTTGCATCACTTAGACACGTCTGCAAAAGCGTCACCCCGACGCAATCCTGTTGAGAATCAACGGTAACTTGTCATACAGTGATGTGCTACAACTGATCCGTAGCAGTCAAGATGAGAATCTGCACACCGTAGATGAAAGCGTGAGAAAGGTTAGATATACAGTAAAAGGAGATGTCCTTCTGGAGATCGATATGCATTCAAAATTAAAATCCGATGGTCGATGTTCCGCATCGGTGTTAATAATACTCCCACTAGATGCTTCAAATGTATGGGATATGGTCATGTGGCGGCCAAATGCAAGTGACCTGTTGACAGGACCCGTTAATGACTTAAATGTGGTGTGTCACAGCACAAGATAATAGGTTGCAAAAGCACTGCTAAATGCTATCTATGCGTGTCTAAAGCAACACTAACCACACAACTGGTAGCCAACGATGACCTCCTGGGCCAAAAGTCTATTCTGCGTCTCTGTCAATTCAAAATTGTTAATTTTTGCAAACTAACTTGAATCACTGTGGCGTATCAGAAGACCTGCTGTTGTCAATGCGTGAAAACGACACAGATATTGGTATCAGTAGCGGACCGTTTAGAATTCCGGAGAGTTTCAGTTCATCCTGCAGTACCCAACAGAAAGCCGCAAATGACAGCAGTGAGGACGGCAAACCACCACGTTCATGCATATATTAAAAATCTATGGCTGTATAGTTCCTAATTTCTACCCAGTATTTCTCACGATTAGTTGCATTTATCATTGACTGTGATTTCAATCGACTGCGACAGTGCAGCAATCCTGGAAGTAGAGCAGTGTGGGTATCCTTTGCCTGCTTAGATATCGTTATTCTGAACAGTGGCAACCGGATCACATTTAGTCGACCGGGAGCAGGATCAGTAATAGTAATCGGTTAAATTTTTGTTCGCAACAACTTATATGATCAAGCCAACTGGAGAATAAGCGAGCTTTAAACCGCCAGCTATCACAAAGCGATTCTATTTTCGATTGAAGAGAGAATGCATCAGGAAAGATATATAGATATATGCTCTTAACACACAACTTCTCACTGCCATTTCAAATGAAACAACGCTGGAGAAGAGCTTTATTCCCCACATGGCTGAACAGTTGGCCCAAATATTGGATTCAGCTAGTACTGTGCAACACATATAAAGGCAACCATCGGGCTGCTTTTTGCTTTTGGTAGATACCAACACGCCAGAAAAAGAGGCAACGCAAATTGACCCAAGAGCAGTTCACCATGTTCAGTTTACGCCTGAAAGCTCGAAAAAAGGCCATTTAAGCCACCAAGAGAGATTGTTTTCTTGAGCTCTGCAACTCGGCGGGAGGGCAGGGCATATGAGACAGTAGTTAAACGGATCTATGCAAACCGTAGCGTATCACCGTCTGACCCTACCATAGTCAATGGTATTATGGGAAAACTTTTAATCGCAGGCCAATGATGAAAAGGAGGTGGTATTTTTTTTTTTATTATTTTATCATATTGTCTTGTCGTCGCACTAGACATTAAAAACACTTTCAACACTGCTGATTAGAGCTGTGTTCTTGATGCACTATCAAGTTTCGGAGTACCTCCATACTTGCATGCTATCGTATGTTATATATATAAGTATATAAACCTTACGGATTCTGGCAAATCGGTGAACTAAGTTACGTGTGGAATAACACAGGGGTCTGTGCTAGGGCCAATGCTCTGGAATATAATGTACGATGGTGTACTGAGGATCGCAATGCCAGAAAGCTGCTACCCCATCAAGAAACATCTGCAATCCGCAGAAGGGGCCAACTTTGTCATTGCCAATATCACTGATTGGCTGAGATCCGCTGGCCTAAGACTAAGAAAAGGCGAGTTTAACAGTGGCATAGCCACTTATTGGAAGAGAGCTATCCGTTATCTAGGGGTGTGGATTGGAACCAGTTTTTGCTGGCGTGAACACTTGATGTATATGCACGAAAAGTCGGATGCATGCCTTGTCCAGGACATTCTGATTCTCCATTCTGCATTAGATGCGGTGATGATTTCGTGGAGAGAGAGATGCTTAATAGGATTGCTGGCACCGAACTGTCAGACAGCAACCTCACCACCGGGATGAAAGCGAAACACAATACCTGGAAAGCGGTAAACAACTTTGCCAAATTTTAAATTTGGAATCCGTAAGCATCAAAACAACCAAATTAGCAAGTCTCTTTTTTTTTTTTTTTTTTTTTTGAGTTTGAAATATATATATATATTCTGTTGACCAATTTCTCGGCCAGTTAATAGATTGCTTCCTCGTTAGGAAATTCGATGTCTCATAAGTTCTCTTGCCTATATTTCCACAATTTTCCCCGAAAGAATATTCGACGTTATTCCTTTAGACATTTATTTGCGTCCGTCGCATTTGAGTTCTAATGGTACAGTAAATTCTTAAAGTTATATGCTACGTGAGAGAGCAATTCAAAGTACAATGTGAAGAGAAACGCAAGAAGAGGCCAATTAGTGATGCTAGATTGGGCTCTCTTTGAGCTTGCGATATATCGAAAGTTTAGCTGTTTAACATAATTATTAATATTTTAGAATAACTGAATTTAATGAGTTTAAATTCAGGAGTTCTCCTCCAACATGCTCCCCTGTTGAAAGAACCAACTTTCAAATGAATGATTCTGGAAGCGGAGCGATCTTGTGAATTGGCCTTTTGAAGGTTCCTTTTGCAGTCCTTAGTTCAACTACTCGAATTTTGTCATCAGGTCCAGCAATAACAGACACTACTCTTGCTAAAGGCCAATGTTGAGCCGGCACGTTGTCTTCATGTACTATAACTAGTTGTCCCAAGGCCACGTTTGGTTTTCCGTAAATCCATTTGCTGCGTTGTTGCAAATTATGAACATAATCCCGTGCCCACAGTGTCCAGAATTGTTGTTTTAAATAGGTCACTCGATGCCATCTATCCAGATACCGAAGTTCCGTTCCGGGAGGGTCCGTGGAATGGTAGAGTAATGATTCTGGTACTGACGTCAATTCGGTTCCAATTAGCAAATGTCCAGGAGTAAGAGCATTGAAATCGTTGGGGTCATCTGAAGTAGGTGCTATTGGCCTTGAATTAAGGATAGCTTCCACATCTAAAAACACAGTGAGTAGTTCCTCGAAAGTAAGAGATGCGTTTGAAATGTTCTTCAGAGCCAAGGTCTTCGCTGATTTTACTGAAGCTTCCCAGAGGCCGCCAAAGTGTGGTGCTCTAGGGGGAATAAAGCAAAAGTTAAATCCTTTAATTGAACTATATGTTTTTATATGATCTATGACGTCTGAGGTAAACAATTTTGACTTGAACTCAGCTAGCCGTGTAGCAGCGCCAACAAAGTTTGTGGCGTTGTCGCAAACCATGCGCAATGGTACACCACGGCGCGCTACGAATCTACGTATACAAAGTAGAAATGCATTGGTTGACAATTCTGAGACTAATTCAATATGAATCGCCTTTGAAGCGAAACATACAAAAATTGCCGCATACGTTTTGTACGGCGGCTTTCCGCGAATCCTGTAAGACGTAAAAAATGGGCCGCAAAAATCAACTCCTGTTACAAGGAATGGTCTTTCAGCTCGTAGTCGATCAGCAGGTAGATTGCCCATCAGTTGAGTCATGAGGCGAGGTTTAAAGTGAAAGCAGCGGATGCAGCTTCGCACAACCTTTCGAATCAACGCTCGTGCGTTGATTACCCAAATTCGTTCTCGTAAAAGAGATAAAATAAACTTTGGGCCAGCATGAAGATTTTTTTTATGTAAGAATTCGATGTATAGCTTGGTAAAACGATGATTTTGAGGTAGCAGGGCCTGGTGTTTGGCGTTAAATGGAAGGTCTCCGTTTGCGAGACGTCCTCCGACTCTCATCACACATACTGCAGTTTGTCCAAATGTCATTGTGTGCATGAATGGTGTCAAACGCTGTAGACACGGAGTTAAGTTTTGTTTGTTTTTTAGTAGAGATATTTCATCAGCATAACATTCTTGTTGTATTAGTGCAACAATTTTCCAAAATGATTGATACATTTCTGTTTCAGTAATGCGAATATCGGCTATTAATGAAGAACTTAGAGTGCGATCAGGCTTCACTCTGTTCACGCTGCGATAGAGGTACGAAACAATTCGAAGGATTCTAATATACGATGAGGAATTATTTATGATCATATTTAGAATAGAATTTGAATTAGCGTTGTCTGCTCTGTTACAAAGAAGTGCTGATTTGGTTCTTACCTCGATAGGCGGCGGGAAGTGGTTCTCTAAGAATTGGCCATTCGGCCTTAGACAATTTTAAGAATGTTGGCCCTGTTATCCACATGCTTGACTGCAGCTCTGATGTCCGACAACCCCGAGAAACAATGTCTGCTGGATTCTTGGTAGACGGGACGTGCTTCCATATTATTTCTTCCGTGTGTTGTTGTAACTCTGAT
Organism: Drosophila sturtevanti; assembly: GCA_018150375.1. NCBI lineage: Eukaryota > Metazoa > Arthropoda > Insecta > Diptera > Drosophilidae > Drosophila > Drosophila sturtevanti. The sequence continues at coordinate 53,103 of JAECWJ010000667.1, forward strand.
ACCCTGTTTGCTACAAAACAATTTAGTGTTGATGCATGAAGTTTCAGCCATTGCAAAACAATTTTGGAATCGGTCCAAAAGTATACTTTGTCGATGTATAATTTTAATGTCCTTTCGAATTTGCGCCAAGTCCGACTGAGCAACAACGCTCCACACAGTTCTAACTTGGGCAATGACTGTGTCTTAGTAGGAGCTATTTTTGATTTCGCAACGAGTAAAGTGACCTTGACTCCACTTGGGAGTTCTGATCGAACATAAAGACAGCATCCATACGCTCTTTCGGATGCGTCAGCGAATCCGTGTATTTCACATCGATACGTCTTTGATGTGTTCACATATCGTGGTATTTGTAGATTTGATAAGTCCTTGAGATCCTGTAAAAGTTCTTTCCATCTTTCCTTTATTTGACCATCGACAGGCTCATCCCAATCTAGGCCCTTGAGTGTCAAGTCTTGCATAAGAATTTTGCACCGAACAATGACCGGACTTATGAATCCCAGCAAGTCAAACATTCTTGCTACTACTGAAAGAATTGATCGTTTAGTAAATGGTTCTTGGTGGTCACAAATGTAGTGAAAGGTAAAGATGTCACTGCTGGGCATCCACGTCATTCCCAGAGTTTTGGTAGTGTCTTGATCTTCCATGGCGATAAATACTTCGTCCTCTGAAGTTTTCGTAATTTCCTTGCAGTTACTACTAAATTTTGTAAGATGCAATCCAGCCTGTGCTAAGATGCGTACTGTATCATTTTTAATGTGTTGAAGCTCGGTTATGCTATCAGCTCCGGTTAGCAAGTCATCCACATATAAGTCGTTGCGTAATGTTTTAGCACCTAGAGGATGATCGTGTGCATACAAATCGGCAATATGATGAACACCTCTAATAGCTAAGAAAGGTGCAGCTGACATGCCATATGTCACGGTGTTGAGCTCGTATGTTTTTAATTCTTCTGATTTTGTTGGTCGCCATACAATTCGCTGAAATCGCCGGTCTCTTGCATCTATGACAAATTGACGATACATCTTGGCTATGTCGCCGGTAAGTGCATACCTGTTCAGACGAAATGATAGAAATGTTATAATTAGGTCTTGTTGAACTGTGGGGCCAATCATTAACAGCTCGTTTAACGATTTTCCCGATGATGTTTTAGCCGAAGCATCAAACACAACTCTCAGTTTCGTAGTAACGCTGTGCGGACGCAACACGCAATGATGAGGTATGTAATAATGCGGTTCGTTCTGGCTTGCAGCAGGTTTGGGAGACATGTGCCCAAGTTTTATATACTCGTTGATGAAATCCACATAGGCTTGTTTTAGTTGATCGTCGCGGTCGAGACGACATTCTAAGGATTTGAAACGCCGTACTGCGTTGTCGTAAGACAATCCTAATTTCTCTGGGGTTCCTTAAATGGAAGTCGAACTTGGAGTCTTCCATTAGATTTTACAATTACATTTTTACAAAAATGGCTTTCGCATTCCTGTTCTTCCTTGGTTTGATCGGTTACCAACAAACTCACAATCTTCAATTTCCCAAAATTTTTTAACTAGAAGATCAAGAGATGGGTTGACGTGCACCAATAGACATTGCTGTCGAGGCCTTTCGTATGTGGTTTCCAAATTTCCACCAACTATCCATCCATATTCGGTGTTGATTAAATATGGCATATTTTTGCCCAAGCTGTGCCGACCATTGAGGATTGCTGCAAATAGCCCATTCGTGTTTATTAAAATGTGTATTTTGTGGGGCTCGTTGAAATACGGATCGGCTAGATTGATATCAGTAGGTATGGTCCAATTTGATGTATCTATATGCTCGTGTGGTTGCTGAGCACAAATTTTCTTAATGATGGCAAAGTTGGCGGACCAAGTGAATGATGAATGCCTGGAACGTATTGTGGCAGACGCATTGTGTTTAATGCCTTGACTGCTTCCGGTAATGCCGCTGAATTCTTGAGATACGCGAGTCCTATCCAGATTTAGTCGCTTGGCAGTCTCTTCTGTAATAAAATTAAGTTCAGAACATGAATCTAAAAGTGCGCGTACAGTATGTAATTGGCCAGCCTTATCCATTATGTGAATCAATGCTGTAGGAAGCATTCCTTTTTTATCAGTGTTTGTCAATAATGAAGTGCTTTGTGAATTAGCTATTGGATTGACAGGTTGAACCGATGATGATAAGTTATTTATTGGGGTGGGGGCGAATTGATGCAATAACGTGTGATGAGCTGATCGGCACACTTTGCACCGGGAGAGTGAGGGACAATCCTTGACGCGATGTCCAGTGCGCAAACAGTTAAGACATGCATTGGTCCGTTTCACTGTTTCGAACCTTTGTTGTAGCGATAACTCTCCAAATGATTTACAATTACTAACATAGTGCGCCGTCGAATGGCATTGTAAGCATTGGGAGTTAATATTGAGGAATGCCTTTGACGTTGATGGTCGTTTTCCTCCTAATGAAGTATTGCGCTGGCTGAGTTGACCTGTCTGATGACTTTCTAGGAACTGGCAGCGGCGATGAAGAATATTGCAGAATTCCTCCCACGTTGAAAGCTTGTCGAAGCTTTGCTTTTCGTCGTAGACGCCTTTGGTCTCAGAATCAACCTTCGTAAGAAGTATGTGAATCATGATGTTATTCATTATTTCCTCAGTTGATCCTAGTGTAAGAAGTGATCCACGTATAGCGGACGCATTATCGATGAGCTTCTGCAAAAGTCTTGCTTCTGGTTGCTTGACTAATGGTAAATTGAACAGAGTTGATATACAATCATTGAAAATTAGAACGTCGTTGTCGTATCGAGCTTCTAATCTTGACCAAGCTTGATCGTAGTTTTGTTCGGTGACTTGGAACGACTGCACGACCTCAAGTGCAGGTCCTGATAAACATTCGAGAAGATAATTGAACTTATCAATTATTGGCATGTGGTGATCGTTATGAATTAGATTCAGGAAAGACGATTTGAATCTCTTAAACGCTGAATATTTGCCATCGAAACTGGGTAATTTCAGTTTAGGCAATCGTTGACTGTGAACCACTGTAGGAGACATTGACGAACTCATAAAACTCATATCCGATGCGTTTACTGGTCCCGTTGAACGTTTTCTCTGTAAAAGAGACAATAAATGTACCTTGATCTTTATGTACATTTCATCCAAATTACTGCGCTCTTTATCAATTACATGCAAACTTTCAATTTGTGTTTGAATATGAGTAATTTGCCTATAATGAGATTCAAGTATTTGAAGTCTGCATTCTAGTGTATCGGCATCTTCCTGGTCGCTAGTAGCAATGATCTTTTCATGTAAGTTTCGAATATGATTTTCAAACTGAGTCCGCTGGGTTCTAAGATTTGTTAGTTTGTCTGTTCCCTTTGAGCTTACGGGAGTATTTGAACCGTCTTTGCCCATAATGCCTCAATAAACACCAGCAACACCTCCAAGTAACAGAACCAACGCGAATGTTGAATAATTATATATGTTCGCAAACTTACTATACCTAATGTACATTTGGCGCAGGCACTAACACTCGTGTTTGTATATATGTATGTATGTAAAGAGTGGAATGACAAACGGCGAAAATAAAACTGTTCGGTTTTCTATTATTGTACATGTGCTAGTACAGTAATTGTTTGTTTGAATACTTGCGGTTTTATTCCAATGACTTTACTGCAGTATGTGGAGAGTTTAAACTTGGTATCCACTGCACTTATGATGTTCACTTTCTTTCCTAGATGTCCCAACCGATGTTTGATGATTGATTGCCTCTTGCAATCCCTTTTCGAAACTTGTGGTGGCTTAAGAAATTATCAAACGACGAATCCAACTTAGTTGCAATTGAACAAAACTTATTTAACAACAAGTTTCAATCCTGTCACGGTCGCCAAAATGTTGACCAATTTCTCGGCCAGTTAATAGATTGCTTCCTCGTTAGGAAATTCGATGTCTCATAAGTTCTCTTGCCTATATTTCCACAATTTTCCCCGAAAGAATATTCGACGTTATTCCTTTATACATTTATTTGCGTCCGTCGCATTTGAGTTCTAATGGTACAGTAAATTCTTAAAGTTATATGCTACGTGAGAGAGCAATTCAAAGTACAATGTGAAGAGAAACGCAAGAAGAGGCCAATTAGTGATGCTAGATTGGGCTCTCTTTGAGCTTGCGATATATCGAAAGTTTAGCTGTTTAACATAATTATTAATATTTTAGAATAACTGAATTTAATGAGTTTAAATTCAGGAGTTCTCCTCCAACATATTCTTTTTGTTTTAATTCGTTTTAGCCTATCCTTATGAACTTTTTGTTCCCTATTTTCATAATTATATTATTATTGTTTTCTTTGCTAATGACCTCAAATGGTCCTATGTAAGTAGATTCTAATTTATGACCTGTTTCATTCTTTAGATAAACCTGGTCTCCTATTTCTATTTTAAAATCTAATAATTTCCTATCATTTATTTCTTTTTGCTTAATTTTATTTTTCTCTAAAAGTATTCGAGCTCTCTTATACACGTTTTCTAATCTAAACTTAACTTCTTTTGAATAATCTTCTATATTATAGATAGATTCTATAGTGTTTACGCTATTAAATTAAATAGTATATACATATATTCTTGATCAGCATCAATAGCCGAGTCGATATGATTATGTCCGTCTGTCCGTCTGTTTGTTTCTTCGCAAGGAATCGAACTTAAATTTTGAGCTACGTTAATAAAAGTCATATCATTCTGTTCATTGATGATGCAAGCAAATCAAGCTTAAAGATTGGTCGGATCGGACAACTATAAAATATAGAAAAATGGGAAAGATCACCAGTAACCAGTAAGTTTGAATCAGATCGAATAATAAGCACCGACATAAATCATTAAAATCGATGAACCAACTCCCATCAGCATCAGTATGTATGCATATGCAGCCAATTAAATACGTTTATATGTCCTTTTATATCCGAGAGCTTAGAGAGCGAGAAGCTGGATGCTTGCAATGTATACCGAAATAGCTATGCTAAATTTTAAATTTTAAATTTGGTAGTGTAGTAGGTAGAGAGCAATTCTAGAAATGACATGAACAGGGGTTAAATCCCGACCGTGGCAAACTCGAATTTTTTCTTACTTTTTTTTTTTGCTTCATATTTTTTTAAATTTTATATTTCCAATTTTTAAAATACCTTGAATCCGATATGTCGGAGAAAGTAATTAATTAATCTGCAGGGGTATACAAACTTCGGCACGGCTGAAGTTGGCCTCTTTAATATTTTTTTTATAAATTTACCTTTACATGTGGAGTAATATCAGATTCCAAGATAAGACTAAAAATTGTTCGCGATGTGAGCATATTAAAAATCAAATTGGAAGAGTTTGGGTTCGCGATAAAATAGCTGTCTTTTACGTTTTTATTTTTCATGTACCGTTGCTATATGTTTCCAGTGTAGAGTTATCCTACAATTGCAGGGTAAGGAGAGTATGTAAGTTTTATCTAAACGGGCTTAGTTACGCAACTACATATATGTATATGTCGAAATGTATAATTATTGACTTACCAGTATACTCTCTAGCGTTTACAGGATGGCGTTGTAGCTTGTCCCAAGTTCAATTGTTGCTTTTTCTAATCCAGTGAGTTCGTAAATGTTCAATCAATTTGCGGCCTTTATGTGCGCTTTTGAATGAACTGTGTCTTATCAGCTTTTTGAGTACTGAAATAACAGTTTCGTTTTGCTAAACGGTGTTGAAAATAGATCAAAAACAATTGTTTAAAATATAAAATTGGAGATTACTTTCTTGAAGTTTTATTTTATGCTGTCCAAGATTATTGCTTAAATTATGGCATTATTATTGATCGTGGGATTTTGTATTGCAATTTGAGCGTCCTGATAACATCTGTCATCGTTGAACTTCTGAAAGCCAAATTTTGTGTGCACCGTGTCTGATTCGATTGACTGTATAATTTTGACTAAGGTTGATTCTGAACTGTGCGAAACGCATAGTGTAATTAAAATGAAGTAAGCAAGTCGGCCCTGGCGACTTGGAGTATACCCTCTACTATTAAAAGATATGTCAAAAAGTCAGACTCCTTCGAATTCCTCATTAATTGAATATAATTTTTTTAATAAAAATCTGCTAGCAAGGCGAAACAGAAAACGCGTACTTTCTCGCTTACTCCTAACAGCGAACGAAACTAATGCGTCATTCGGTATAAAGCAACGTGCGCTTGCTATCTCGCTCACACATTTCAGCAAATGTGGTCAAATGGTACATACTGGGTATATAATTGAGTGTACCACAAAGTATTATATTATATCTATCATTTTTTCAATTTTGCGGGGGCGGAAGTAGGCGTGGCAAAAATTTTAAATAAACTTGATCTGTGTAAACACTAGATGGACGTTACTATGTATTTAATAAGAAACGTCTTGTCCGTTTCGTTTATTAATCGATAGTGTTTTCTTGGTTTTATTCAATTTTATATATTACATTATTAGTCAGTCTGGTGTGAGTACTCGATGATTACACACGTCCCACGCGCATCATCTACGATCATAAACCAAACACGACCAACAAACCGTTTCAAAGTCAGCAATAAGCGACAAAGTGCAGCTGCCGTTATGTCGCGAGTTAAAAGAAAAAAACCCAACAACGCAGACACCGGTCAACGCTCAAGCGAGCGTCAATATTATTTCGCTCCATTGCAGACTTTAAACAATGAAGAAATTGATGACAGAGAAAATGAAACAGAGCAAATCTGTAAACGTCTGTGAATCGACAAACATCTACTCCTGCTATTTTCCAGGAGGCCAATCGAACGATACTAAAAAACAGCATTTTGCTGATGATATTCGGAAGCTTATGTCTATCAATGGTAATTACATCCTAGGTGGCGACTTTAATTGCAGGCACCGCGACTGGGGGTGCATTCGCGCAAACAGTTGGGGAAATATTTTGCACGAAAAATTAATGTCGCTACAAATTCATATGTCCTACCCCGCTAGCCATACTCTAGTCCCTGCCAGCCTTAGGTGTAAAGGCTCTACTCTGGATATCTTTCTCTTAAACTGCTCACAGGTACTAACTCAGGCCACGGTATTAAACCAGTTATGTTCGGACCACCTGCCTGTTAAGATTGAACTACATACACAGCCGATATTAGAAGAAACCTCAAGATTCGATTATAAGCGAGCTAACTGGACGCTGTATGCCAGCCATATTAGCCACAACCTCCAAACAGACCTGATAGAGACCATTACTCAACCTCCACAAATAGACTCCATGATCGAGAAATTCACAAGTGCAATCAAAGAGGCTAAATATCGTTATATTCAGCACAAGGACTCTGCCGGCCCACATAAAGCTATTAATTACGCGCAGAAATAGCCTCCGTCGTTATTGGCAAAGGTACAGGAACATAGCCCACCTAGTAGCGTTCCAAATAGCAATTCATCGGAATAAGTCGTGGAACACGTTTCTGTCCAACTTGGATAAAGGCTCCTCTCCCTTTTGGAAAGTGGCCAAAATAATAAAGAAAAAACCCTCAAATATCCCTACTCTTGTCATTGGAACAGATCAGTGTTCCACTACAGTAGAAAAATGTGAGGCACTCGCTGTGTCATTCTTGGCGAATCATTCGAGTACCCAGGGCTTAAGTTTTCCTGATACTGAACATGATGTTCAAAACTATGTAGACTTACTAAATACCATAGAGATTAACCCCGACGTAAGTTACCTTACAAACTGTAGCGCCGTCTCGGTAATTATTAAAAGTCTTAAAATCAGAAAAGCCCCAGGCTTGGATGATATCAACAACCTATGCCTAAAAGCTCTTCCTAGTAGCGGTATTCGTTTCCTGACCGCTATTATAAACGCTTGTCTTCGACTTGGTTATTTTCCACAAGTTTGGAAAACATCTAAAGTTGTCCCAATTAGAAAGACAAATAAACCTCCCGAGTTCCCATCATCATACCGGCCTGTTAGCCTTCTGTCTTCAATCAGCAAAATATTGGAAACGATTATTAAACAAAAAATTTCATCCTTTGTAGATGATGCCGAATTCCTCCCCAAGGAGCAGTTCGGTTTCCGTAAGGAACGCAGCACAATTCTGCCCCACTAGATATCCCTGCAGGATGCCCCCAAGGGTCCTGTCTTTCCCCACTACTTTACAACATTTATACTTCTGACTTTCCCAACCTAAACGGCTGCACTGCCTCAATATTTGCCGACGATTCTGCAATTATCACCACGGGTCTGTTACCAGCGGAAATTACTCAAAACTTACAGGAGGCATTTGACACTATCCAATCCTTTTTAACAAGGTGGAAGATTCAGGTTAACTCCAACAAAACTCAAGCAATATTTTTCTCCAGAAAAAGATCGTCTAGGTATCTTCCAAATAGTCCCATAGATCTGGATGGCACCGATATTCCCTGGGAGAAAAAAGTTCGCTACCTGGGAGTCATTTTAGACTCTAAAATAAACTTTAAGGACCATGTAGGGTATACTATAGACAGAATCAATTCCCTTACCAGAATTCTATATCCCTTTATTAATAGGAACTCCCGTTTATCTATTGAGAACAAGTTATACCTGTTCAGGTCAATATTTCAGGCAGTTATGTTTTACGGAGCCCCAGTGTGGTCGGATGTTGCCAAGTGCCATATTAAAAGGCTGCAAACAGCCCAAAACAAACTATTAAAAATGATATACAAACTCCCTTGGCACCATCCCACCTCAGACATTCATAACAAAGCTAAAGTCGAAATGATATCAGACAGATTATACAGATTGAATGCCAACTTCAATGATAAATGCAGATACTCAACCTATAATCACATAAACGAAATAATTATGTAAATATAGATGTAAGTAGTATTAAGTTTTATCTTAAGAAGGATAGGGGTTTTTTTTGCAAAGTTTTCCTCTAATTTGTTATGATAACAATCAAATCGTAGGATATTAATATCCCCACATATAACATAGCTGAAAAGGTCCATAGACCTGAACTCTAATGAAATTGTATATTAGAAGCATACTCCTATTATTATAACAAACATATGCAAAAATAAATAAATAAAAAAATATTACATTATTAATATTACATATAGTATTCTAAGTGAGCTCTGCCACTAAGAGCGTCGGCAGATAGAGAGAGAGAGAGAGAGAGAGTTGCAGTACATATGTGCCTTTGTATTTATGTA
>JAECWJ010000668.1:0-16202 GCA_018150375.1 Drosophila sturtevanti
TGTTGTAAAACAGATGTAACAATGTTATTCAAAATAAATGAGAGCCATTTAATGTTCGCTCTTTGCTACAAAAGGTTAAATTGGCAACACAATTATTTTCCAATGACAACCGCCAAAAGCATCAGACCCTGCTACTCTTTTTAGGCTATGAAGTTGAAAAGGGAATGGAAACCTCAGATTTATTTAAATTCCCTCATTGATTTGTCTGACGTTTTTAATTCAAAGTTATCAACGTTCAACTGTGACCAAACTGCTCAGCCTTGCAAATAGACATTTTAAAAAGATGCCTCAGATTATGAGTACTAGGATAGGCAGTGCAAGACCCATAGGCTCCCATTCGAAAAAGGATACCAATAAACAATGCATCTCTTGATGGACTGCATGCTTATTGTAGTGAAAAGTACGGAATGGAGTATATTTTGACAAGTCGGCTAACCAAGATATTGTTGAAAAATTTTTCGGAGCCATGCGGGATAAGGGTGGACAACATGACATCCGTCACACCTACAATTTAAGTATAGATTAAGTTGAAAATACATTGTAGGTATGACTAAACTCAACGAATTCATTAATTAGTTAAATAATTTTTTGAAAAACAAATAAATTGTCAAATGTTTAGATTTATGTTTGGTGCAAAGTTTGAATCAGAATGCTGGTAGTTATGCTCAGTCCTGTGTTGTATGTGTTTAAGGATTATTAATAAATGATAATAATTAAATAAATATTGTTCAGCCAAGAATACAGAGTTGTTATCCGGTAACGGAAATGTTGGCGAGGACAACTGCGACAGCTGGCTCAATCTCAACATAACTCCAAATGGCAATAAAGAGAATCGCCCAGATGAAGAAAGTAAAGGGTGGTCGGAAGAGTTCGAGGAGAGATTGCCAACAATATAGCTGCAGACTAGATCATGGATGAACTAACGGAGGACGCTATGGGGGTATCTAGCTGGTTATGTTGTAAGAAAATTCAGGTTGTTCAATGAATCAACGCAATCTTCATTTACGTATGTGGATGAGGTATCGCACGGCGGGCTTATAGCCGTCAGACTAGCTTACTGGTATATTAAACATAGTTAACTATAATATAAATAATATTCACTATTCAAATAATCAAAAGATACAAAAAAAATTATTAACGCTTGCTGCTACATGTACAAATTCGTTGAGGATAATGTAAACAAAATTTTATTTTAAAACTAGAATTTATTTTAGACGAAGATGAACAAATAAAATACCTATTAAGAATCAAAACAACGTTTAATTACAATTCAAAATATTAATAATAATATTATAAAAATTAAACTCAATGCATTGTTGTATATTATTTTCTACCCAGGCAACAAGGGATTAATCAACCCACAGCAGTACCTTTCAGTCACACTCATATACTATGTGCTCTTTTCACTGCACTCATTGCTAACATTCAAGAGCTTGGGGCTTTGGCAAGCTGAGTAGACTACCTTTATAGACAAGAATTTATTTTGCCATGATCCAAATCATCTGACGAATGGAGTGGGATAATGCGTCTCGTTCGCGCTAGCTTTCCTGTACCCAAATTCTACTTCTCGAACAGGATGCTACGTAGTATTGCGCTTTTTGTTTCCACCGACGAGTAGTAGGTTATCCTTTCTTGTAGTGTGAGATGCCTCCTCATCGCGCACTCTATTTCTAAAAGCGGCATTCCTTCGACGAGTAGAACGTGACAACGCATCCTGCCTCCATTCTTGTGTCCGAGTTTCGAAGTTACGTTGGCGTTCATTACCCAAACGTTGTGAATTCCTTTGTTTAGAATCGAGACAGGATCTTCTGGTAGCGGCGATGACTCCGATTTGTTGACTCTCGCCGACGTTGCTCGGCTGATTGTTTTGATAGGCGCGGCATTTTATAATTATTTAATTTAGTATTACAATGAAGTAAAATTGCTTATCGTTGTAAAAGATAATATATTATTCTGAAAACAAGATAATATGGTTTAAAAAGCAATAGAAGCAAAATTGATTAACTGCAGTGATTTAACGCTGAAATAAAAGGTTATATTTAGATATATGTAGATGGGGGAAAAAGCGAAAAACACTTGTATTTGAAAAATTAAATACAGTAGTCTTGAAAAAGACTGTATATGAAAATCTGAGTACAGAAGTTTTGAAAAGACTAGGATTTCAGAAACAAAACTATTTACTGTACAAATTTTTTGAAAATACTTTCCAGTGTTGGCAGCGTGAAAAGGGCAACAGCAACTTCACTCGCGATAGCGGTGATTTATAAAGCGCGGTTACTTTTTAACACACACGTTTCACAACACTTTCAAAATTTCAAATTGCAAACTTTAAGAATTAGCGCCAAAATTTCGGAAGCAGAAAATGAATTTAAATAATACTAGTCAGAAAATTTTCATCGGTCGGAGAATCGATTAAGACTTTTAGTTGGTAGCACCACAAAAGCTATCGAGTTTTATGTTCCGATTGTCATTTATTCCAATTGTGGCACTATCTTTATCTTTGTCGCTCTTACTGTTTATTAGTAAGACCTGACCAGAATCTAAGTTAGCAATTTTAATGAATATTTTAAGGTACAAATGGACTTATGTATATGTATTATATGATCTTATATATAAATATGGACATATGTGGATATAGATACATATCCGTTAATTGGAATTCTTGAACTTCAATTCATTGAACATGGAACGAGTCGCGGCGACAATGGATCGGCATCCGCTAATAGACGTTGATCTGATGAGTGAAGATTCAATCTTTGGAAAGCGCTCAAGACTTAGGGGATTCACCGACGTCATGTGAAGCCAACTCGAATGCTTCCACAATCGCGTCGGTAGTCGAGGCGCAGGCACCAGTTAGCCCAGTAACAGCTTCTGAAAGCAGCTGGTTAGGCATATTAATGTGGGAACCAAGCAAGCCATTGTCCGCATGATTGAGCTCCAGTGCCACCCAAACTTCCCCTGTGGCAAATGACTCTAGTAAGGCCCTAGTCAAGAAAACCTTCAGAGACTCGCCTAAGTGCACACCAGAGGATTCGCAAGTACAGCGTAACACTCCTCTAAAGAGGCAGCGTGGTGGAGACATAGTTCTCCCATCGAAAACCCCAGCGGAATCTCAGCCATCCGTCACACCGCAGTCGAAGGATATCGAAAATGCGGTAGCATGGAAGCAAGTGAACCACTCAAGGAAAAACAAACAAAAAGTAACCAGAGTCTTCCCAAGCGTCGCCCGGATGCGATTCTGGTGAAAAATAACGGCAACTTGTCTTATAGTGATATGCTTAAACTGGTCACCAGGAGCCAAGACATGAACCGCGCACCGTAGGTGAGAACGTAAGAAAGGTTCGGCGTACCGTGAGAGGAGACCTCCTGCTGAGATTGATAAGCCTATGGCAGACAGCGTGCAGCGATTAAGCGAGAGCATTAGTAATGCTTTAGGCAGCCAGGTTATAACCACAACACTATCCGGTGTTGCCATGGTTGAGGTAAAAGATTTAGACGAGATGGTGATCAAAGATGATTTAGTGTCAGATTTCTCAAGTCAGCTCGGTGTTTGCATTAATGTATGTACGGCTATGTAACACCAACCACATAGCGGACAGCCAAAGAAGCACGTCCGGGCCAAGAGTTTACCCTGCGTTTTTGTCAACTCATCATGATTAATTTTTTGCAAATCAACCTAAATCACTGTAGGGTAGAACAAGACCTGCTATCACAGTCAACTCGGGAGAACGACACAGACTTTGTCATCACTAGGGAACCGTTCAAAACCCAGGAGAGCTCCATTTGGTCCTGCAGTACCCAAAGGAAAGCCGCAATCCTTTTGACGACCACGCGGGCGACTCATATGACAGCAGTGTCTATGGGTGTATAGCTGCTATTTTTCACCAAGTATCCACCAAGTATGAGTTCTGCAGCGCACTGGATGAGCTGACATCTGACGCACGCGAGCACAGTCCCTTTATCATTGCCGGTGACTTCAATGCTTGGTCCCTGGACTGGGGCAGTGCTTGTAGCAATTCTAGAGGTAGAGCAGTAGAGCCTTTGCGTGCTTAGACATCGCGCTATTGAACAGTGGTAACAGGAACACATTTAGCCGAGCTAGAGTAGGATCAGTGATCGATCTCACTTTTGTTAGTAACAACTTATATGATATGGCCAAATGGCGAATCGGCGGGTTCTACACCGCCAGCGATCACGAGGCGATTCTTTTTCGATAGAAGAGAGGACCGCTTTTCCTACAGCTCAGCATGCAACAGGAAATATATACAGAGCCGATACTCTAAATACGCAACTTCTAACTACCGCCTTAAATGAAGCAACACTGGGGACAAGCTATGCGCACGTCATGTCAGAACAGTTGGCCCAAATTGTAGAGTCTTCTTGTGCGTCGGCGCAGGACATATAAAGGCAACCATCGACCCGTTTTTTGGTGGAACGAAAGCATCGCGGATGCACGTAAATCTTGCTTTGCTGCAAGGCGCAGTGCCGGAAAGCACTAAAAATTGTCATACACACCAGTAAGAGAGCCTGTTTTCTTGAGCTTTGCGATTCCGCCGATCATGATCCCCGTGGCAGGCCATATAAGTTAGTTGTTAAACGAATCTATGCTAATCGCAGCGTAGCACCGTCAGACCGTGAGTAAACTTTTCCTACGAAAAGACGACGGATTCCTTGGCAGAACGCCTCAACAGATATTGCATGATGTGGATGAAATCTCACCCGACGAGGTCATTATGATAGCAAAACGGCTTAAAAATAAGAAAGCACCCGGTCCCGATGGCATACCAAATCGAGCTCTTAAACTGGTACTGACTCTACGTCCTGACATGTTCGCTCGGGCGTATACGCAATGCCTACGCTAGGGCACGTTCCCTCGCAGGTGGAAACTGCAAAAATTAGTACTCCTTCAGAAGCCAATCCCCCGAGTATGAGTCTGCCTACAGACCCATATGTCTCATCGACGCCGTGGGCAAAGGATTGGAATCCTTGATATGCACGAGGTTGGAATCAGCCATATCCAGTGGTGGCGGGCTCTCTCCTAACGAGTTCGGGCTTAGAAAGGCGAGATCTACGATACATGCAATAGGAAAAGTAGTAGACACGACAAAGCAAGCAATTGCAGGTCAACGATCGAAAGATGGGAATAAACAATATTGTCTGATCGTCACTCTCGACATTAAAAATGCGCTTAACACTGTTGATGGGAGGTGTATTCTTAACGCATTATCCAGCTTTGGAGTTCCTGCATACCTGCATGATATAGTCTGGTCCTATTTTTGCGACAGGAAACTGACGTACCATACGGATTCTGGGGACTTGGAGCATTATGTCACGTGTGGAGTACCATAACTTTGTACGCTGCACAAGTAAGGGCGACAGCCATGAGGGTTGACAGCTACAGTAGAGGTATCCGCTCAACGCATAGACTGAGCGCACTGAGAGTCAGCAGCGCCTTCCGGACAGTGTCTGATGACGCCGCATAGGTTATCGCTGGCATGATACCAATGGACTTGCAAGCAAAAAAGGTTAAGATGGTGGCATCTGCTGGCTCAGAAGGATTAGCTAGAAAACAGGCTAGAAGGAGGGCTAGGCTAGCAAGCATGGCAGAATGGCAGAGTAGATGGAATGGGGCTCAAAAAGGTAGGTGGACATTCAAGCTTATCCCAGACTTGGGTAGATGGTTACTACTTAACCCAAATTCTTAGTGGTCATGGATGCTTCAGGCAGTATCTTTATCGTTTTGGACATGCTGATTCCCCATTCTGCAGTACATGTGGCGACGACATCGTAGAGGACGCACACCACATCCTCTTTGTCTGTAGCCGTTTCCGCCAGGAGAGACGCCAACTTATTGGAATTGCTGGCGCCGATCTGTCGGTCAGCAACCTCACCGACAGGATGATATCGAGACCTGGGAAGCGGTAAATAACTTTGCAGCTCTGGCAATGCGTAGCCTACGCCAGTCTGAGAGAGACAGTGCCGCAGCGGCATAAGCGAATACGAGCACCTGATCCTAGGAAGCAATTCCTCGAGGACGTCCCCCAGGATCTAGTTCCCCACCAACCACTACTCCCTCAAAATTTTCTTTTTTTCTTCTTCCTTTCCACCCAATTGTTCTCTACTATTTATTTATTTTCTTGTTACCATCTACTATTTTATTACCAATTTTTATTATTTAATTGTAATAAAGAATATACAAAAAAAAAACATATGTGTATATGCATGTATGTATGTGTGTAAGTGTATTTGTCAATTATTTTGAAAAAGAAGATAATTTGTGTACCCACGTAGTTAGTTTGTTAAATCATGATGTAGTTAGTTAGATCATAATGTTAACGAATTTCCGTTTCCTTACAAATAATGGCTTCCGTATTATTTCTCATTCCCATCCAATTTAAGAATATTTATCTCTTTTGGGCGGGCTTTTTATATAAAGAGTAATACATGCATATCTATGTTAATACATGTTGTATGCACATGTTTATGCCGTATGTACAAACATACAAATATGCACACATATATACATACATACATAGATACATATGTATATAGGATAAGACTCAATCATCAAAGAGTTGCATATTTTATTGACTTATTCCTTTGTTTCATTAATGCCCTTGTATGATTTAAAATGATTTGAAATTGAAGTCACTAAAATTAATGTAATCTGTTTTTAGCATGGCAATGTCGTCTTATTTCAAATTAACTTGAAAGAGTTGAGAAATAAAATTCCGAGAACTATTTCATTAGTTCTAATCGTTTCCAAATTTTTAACAAAAATCCATTAATAATATATAAAACGAAAAACAACAAATTTAATTCATTATCTCCTCCTTAGCTCGAACAATCGAGAAAAAACTTTAAAAGCTGTAACGTGCAACGTATTGAGTAGGCGAGATGTTGTTGCTTATGGGTATGGGCAGCACGCTGAAATAGTGGCTCGTCGGCCACGGGGGGGTGGTGATGTTATTTTGCCATACCATAAGGCCTACAGAGTTATTATTATAATACTCGCGTGCTAAGAAGCCAGTAATTAATTTTGGGTAGAGAACAAAACTTTACACCCGAATGGTACATCAGTTCAAATGAAAAAGAAAATTCACGGGAGTGTGTCTCCTCAGATGTTCGGAGGAGTCCACGCCCACCCTACCTTGGTCTTGTGCTTCCGCATACATTTTTACAAGACCGCTTTTAATTTAGGGAAACACTACTTAAACATGCTGTGGGAGATCAAACGAACTTGGTTAGACTAGCACATTATAATATATTTATTTAAACTTTAAGACCAAAACAAAATCTAAAATAGTGATCATCTCAAACATAAAAATTACAAATATTTATTTTTATTTAAACTCTAGTTAAGCCCTCAATACCCCATTAAAACGTTTTAAAATAAATTATCATAAAAATTATTATTTTCTATGCATCTATCCCCTTCTTGCTACGGTACAAATAATGCAGAAAAAAAAATCAAGAAAAAAATTTAGCTCAATATGCTTTCGATTTCTACCGTTTTGCTTTTCTTCTCCTTTTGCTCAATTCTTGTTTACCTAATTTTCAATGTCAAGGGCATTACTCTTCCCTTGCAGATTCTTCTTTGTTTATTACACTTTTTTTCGACTACGTGAGCAAAGAAGGGACAAGGAAATATAACTTTAATCTTTTAAATTTTCTACTGGGTCAAGAGATACTCTTTAATAATTAATTTGGCGCCACAGTGCCTTTGCAACAAATTTCACCGAAACACTGGGGCAAATCAATTTAATTATTAACGCGATTAACGCTATCTCACCCACAATTAAAATGACAAATCGAGATACAAAAAATAAAAATATAGTAAAATATCACTTACAGTGTGTCTGCTGGTCGTCCATCGATGAAGCGCTTCCGATGCCGCCAGCTGTAAAAGAAACTAAAAATTTTCTTCCTCTTCACTCACTAAAAAAAATAAACACACTAAACAAAAGAAAGAACCGGCATCCGGGACAAGTGCAATTATCGTTGTTTTAGATTATTGAAAAATTTCTTATTTTAAATTCTCAAGCTATAGCGGGAGAGAAAGGTAGATGGAGAAAGAAAAGCGAAAGAGGACTCAAAATTTTACGCGGGTTTTTTTTCTTTTTCTTAACCCTTTTTTCTTTTTTTTTCCCTCCAAATTACAAATTTTAAAATTTTCTTGTTCTCTATCATTTTTCTTGTTTTCACTACACCGCCCAGATGCAAAAATAGCGCTCATCTGCAATGATAGCTGATGGTGGTGACGTCACGGTTGCTGGTTTTCTTTTCCCTGCCCAGCAAAGTCTAGCCTATAACACCAGTCTATATATCAATATGCAAATTTTTTTCTTTAAATTTTGCTTACCCGCTCTATGGATATACACGAATTTATAAAGTGTGTAACTTGACTTTCACTTTTAACATATTAGTTTTCCACTAGTAATATATATATATAAAATTTATTTATTACGTTTTTTTTTCTCCAAAATTTTCTTGTATAGTAACAGGACACTAGGCAATTTAAATAGAATTAGAACAATTGGCGCGTAGATGGCCTCTATTTATCCCCACGCTTTCCCCATTTCCTTATGAGTTCGCCTTTCGGTTTTCTCTCCGAAGATGACCTCTGCTCTATTTCTCACCCAAAAAAATTCATACTCTTAATTAATAGTAACGATACTCTACATACCCTACAGAATGTGCAGCATACAAAAAAAACTCGCTACAAGACGCACACATTGCAAAGCACGTATCCACTTTTGCTCGTATAACAAAACTTATAGATTAACGATTTTTTTAATATGCAGTCCAAAGAATTTAGGCTTTAATCACACTATAAATGAACCTAGGCATACTCTCTCCACCAATTTTTTCTATCAGTCCGTGCGATAGAGTGCTCTATTGCACCTGGACTCCACTCCAAAGCTCGCCCATTGTCCTTGGCGGAGTATCCTAGCGCTACAGTGGGCTTTGAGCCGACCACTGCATCTTCAGAAAATGTTGATTATCGAGCCATTCCTATACAATTTTGGCCGTGTATTTTGGATCGCCGTCCTTTTGGAAAATGACTTCTCTCTCTGGATATGCACTCTCATCTACAAAATTAGGAAGATTGGATTCCAAAACTTATAGATAATTTTACTTACTTAAATTTTGAGCTACAGTGAATCACATTAATATTCAGTTTTATTTTGTTCAAATATTCAACTTAAACGCAAATAACTCTTAAACATATTTTGTATGCCTATTTTGGCACACGCTTCCTAAGACCGTTGTTTTAAGTCGGATATTTATGATATTGGCATTTTCCCCACTCGGCGGTCCAACTAACTCCAAAAATTTTCTATAGGGTTGAGGTCAGGCAATTGGGCCAGCATTTGCATAACTTTTGGGTAGTTAAACAGTAACCGAGGCCTTTCCTCATGGGCTCCAAGGCTTAGGTCATTGTCTTGGTATAACTGAAATTTCTGGGAAATGCCCATTTTCTCCGCCGGCTGATTAAAATTTTCAAATAATAATCTTGGCTTATGTTACTATCGATGAACACCAGATTTTCGGCTCCCTGAGCTGAATTTCAGCCCCCAACGATGCATTACCACCCCCACGTTTTTTCTATGTGAGCACAACCGAAAACTTAGGCGTAACTTGTGACGTAAGCTTTTCGGTACTTTCTTTTTTTTTGCTTTTTATACCCTGTACCCATAGGGTAAAAGGGTATATTAAAGTCACTGAAATGTATGTAACAGGCAGAAGGAAAATTTCGGACCCCATAAAGTATATATGTATATTTTTGATCAGCATCAACAGCCGATTCGAAATAGTCATGTCCGTCTGTTTGGCAAACTTAATTATATAGGTAATATGCACCGTCTGACCGTATTTGGCAGAAATCGGTCAATAAATATCGGAATATACATATGTTTTTTACTGAATTCCATGGGCAGCACCAGCTGAAATGTGTGAGCGAGATAGCATGCGCATGTTGTTTTGTACCGAATAACGCATTATTTTCGTTCACTGATATGAGCGAGCGAGAAAGCATGTATTTGGTGTTTGGGCTTGCTAGGAGAATTTTATAAAATAATTTATATTCAATTAATGAGGATTTGGAAGGAGTCTGATTTTATGAAATATCTATTATTGGTACACATAAAGTATATATATTCTTGATCAGCATCAACAGCCGAGTCGATTTGACCATGTCCGTCTGTCCGTCCGTATGAACATCGAGATCTCAGAGGCTATAAGAGCTAGAGTAACCAAACTTGGTGTCAACATCCGTATAGTCCATACGCAGATCAAGTTTGTTTCAAATTTTCCACGCCCACTTCCGCCCCCCGCAAATTAGAAAAACTATAACTAGAGTTGTATTAAACCTACAGTACTTATTTTTGGTAGACTCAATTATATAGCCAATATGTACCATCTGACCGGAATCGGTCAATAAATATCGGAGATATACACATATATGTTTTGTACTGAAACTATGTACTGAACTATGGGCAGCAGCAACTGAAATGTGTGAGCGAGATAGCAAGCGCATGTTGCTTTGTACCGCAGTGATGTCATTTTTTGATAGGCCAAAACAGCTAGATCGCCTCAAGAAAACAGCTAAAAAAAGCTGAATCCCCCGGAAAAAAAGCGGGAAAAAAAGCTGATTTTTGTATATTGTTTTTTATTCAAGAATGAATGTATTATACAATAATACTATATTGTCTATATTGCTTAATATAGCGTTTAACGTATCAACGTTCATTTATTTTGGATTTAACCAAATTTACTTGGCTAAAACCCTCTCAACTTCGTCATTTAACCAAGGCAGTGACAGCATTTGCAGAGCAGCTGAAGCCAATTCATTAAAACCGGTCGTTTCCCCCAGAATCCTGGTATTTTAATACTTCTTTCCATAACTTTATAGTGTCGTATACATTTTCCCATTGTATTAAGCTTATTTCATTGTATTTTTTTTTTTTTTTTTTTTTTTTTGACTGCGGTATATTGAATTTGCAATCTGTCCGGTGACAATCAGCAAGTTTTCTTGATTGGGCATTGACGGTTACAATGTTTGTATGTTAAACAGTATTAAAATAGTGTGTTGGGATGGTTATATGACGTGGCAGGAAATTAAATAGAGATATTATTCTCAATTATGTGGCAGGTCTAGCGTGTGGAGTCTTCTTAAGCGCCTGGTGGTGGTGCTGTTTTCTAGCATATTGATGGCGTACGGGTTTACGTGCCTTTCAAGGCGCTCCAGATATGCTGCGGTTAGTCTGGAAATCTCTTGATCGACCCATGGGATATCCAGTTCAGTATGTATTTCCCTATTTGACGTTAGTAAGTGGGCATTTGAAATGATCCTTAGCGCCTTGCTTTGGAATTTTTGTATTAGGTCACGGTTGGATCGGCTGGCGGTGCCCCAGATTGGTATTCCATATGTCCACATTGGCTTCATTATTACTTTGTAGATTAGAAGCTTTATGTTTAGCCGAATGGTAGAACTTCTCCCGATGAGCCACAGGTACTTTCTCAGCCTTGCGTCGAGCTGGCCTCTTTTGCTCTTCAGATGCTGCTTCCATGTTAGCCTTCTGTCCATAATCAGTCCCAGGTATTTGGCTGAGTCACAGATGGGGATGGGGGTTCCGTCGAGTAGTATAGTCGGACAGTAACCTCTCCTTAATGTAAATGTTGTTTGAACGCATTTTTCTGGGTTGACCTCCATGTTCCATCTTTTGAGCCAGATGCTTGTGATGTCTAGCTGCATTTGTAGAAGGTTACTAGCCTCCTGTGGCAACCTTCTACTTCATTGTACTGACGCTCAATTCTATCAGTATTGGGAGTATTAAAATACTCCAGGATTGGAGTGATGCTTTTTTTCAATTTTCAAAATGTTTTCAACAGAAAAAGCATCAATCTGTTTTAATATTAATACTTATAGACTTACATTTTTAACATTTCAATCGTCAAATGCGATAGAAACAACTGACCAAATTGAGAAAAAGTAAAATTAATAAAATATATATTTCAATTTGTTAAAAAAGCTAGAATTCTCGCTGCCCGCTGTTTTCAAATTTTTCCCGCAATCGCATTTCCAAAACAGCCAGATCTGGCTGGAAAAAAGCTGAAATGACATCAGTGTTGTACCGAATGACGCATTAGTTTCGTTTACTGTTAGGAGTGAGCGAGAAAGCATGAATTTGTTGTTTTGGCTTGTTAAGAGAATTTTATGAAAAATTTTATTCAATTAATGAGGATTGCGAAGGAGTCTGTTTAAATGAAATATCCTTTTTTGGTACAGGGTATACTCCAAGTCGGCAGGGACGACTTGCTTACTTCATTGTTTTAATAAATTTACTTTAATATTGAGTGGAATGACCTTTCTGCTTAAGAACAGCAGAGTACCGCTTTGGCATTGACTCTACAAGACCCCGTAAGTTCTCTATAGGGTTAATGTCGGGACTCTGCGGCGGCCATTGCAAAACGTTAAATTTCTCTTGGTTAAGCCACGTCTTGACTTTCTTGCAGCAACGCTTGGGGTCGTTGTCCTGTTGGAAAATCCACGCAAGCGGCAAATTATCGGTATATTCTTCAGATAAGTTATTTCTGAGAATGTCTAGGTACATTTCGCCGTTCATGATGCCTTCAATCTTGACCAGTGGACCTACGCCCGATGCAGTGAAACAGCCCCAAACCATGATCGAAGCGCCACCATGTTTAACGGTCTTCTTCGTGTACTTTAATTGTTTGTTAG
The DNA here is from genome assembly GCA_018150375.1 of Drosophila sturtevanti. Lineage (NCBI taxonomy): Eukaryota > Metazoa > Arthropoda > Insecta > Diptera > Drosophilidae > Drosophila > Drosophila sturtevanti. The sequence goes on from JAECWJ010000668.1 coordinate 12,746, forward strand.
GAGGACGTCGTACATATTGTCTTTCATCACTTCCTAAGACATTGAACTTAGATTCATGGCTCCAAACAATTACGTTCCAAAAATTGGGACCTTTGGCAATGTGCTCTCTGGTGAATTCAATGCGCTTCTTTATATTTTTCAAGGACAGCAATGGTTATTTTTTAGAAATGCGTCCATACAACCCAAATTCATTAAGACGTCTTTTAATGGTCTGAGCTGACACGTTTACACCATATTTGTCAGCCATTTGATCTCTGATTTACGAGAAAGTCAAGATCGGCTTCACTCAGTTTGGCAATCCGACTGTCGTCACGCAAAGTGGGTTTTCCGCGCTTTTCACGGGGAATATTTTGCCAGGTTCCATGTTTCTTATGAAAAGCAATAGCATATCTAACTTTGCCACGAGAAAAATTTAAAATTTTCCAAATTTCCTGAATACTTTTCTTTTTTTCGTGGTATTCCCATATCAGATTTCTCTCGGCCGTATTTGTGTTTCTATTTTTAGCCACAGCGGACGAATTTTTATGCGAAACGTATAAATCATGTAATAATTCACTTTAGAAAATAAGACACAAAACTTTTCCGGAAAAAAACTGTGATCAGCTGCCATAATAATATTTGTTATTAAAAAAAAAATTTTGGGCTACATGAATATATTCAAAAAAGTTATTACGAAAAATGTACAGGGTAGTGGCAGTGGCTTAAGTATATGAGCACCACGTATATATGTATACATATTTTGTACTGAAATGCCATGGGCAGCAGCAGTTAAAATGTGTGAGCGCGATAGCATGCGCATGTTGCTTTGTATCAAATGACGCATTGTTTCGTTTACTGACATGAGTGAGCGAGAAAGCATGAATTTGGTGTTTCGGCTTGCTAGGACAATTTTATAAAATAATTTACTTTCAATTAATGGGGATTTGGTTTGAGTTTATAAAATATCTCTTATTGGTAAACGGTCGGCAGGGACGACTTGCTTACTTCATTTTTTTTATTAAATTTTAAATTCGGCTAAGAAATTAACAAACTTTTTGCCGCTTGATTGAACATGAAGAAACATTTGCACAAAGGTTTCGTCAAAATACTTATGCCGTCTAGTGTATACTTAAATTCGCTGGTGTGATTTATTAATTAATATCAGTTTGGGATACTCCAAGAAAAAAGGAAATACGAGTTAAAGTTAAGTTAAGTGTTCAATTATAAATTAAAAACAAAAAAGGAAAGTATTCAACGTACAAAGGTTATTTATTAATAATTTTTTTTTTTTGAGTAACCCAAAAATAAAATATTAAAGAAGCTAACTTCGGCCGTGCCGAAATTTGTATACCCTTGCAGATTAATTTATTACTTTCTCCGTCATATCGGATTCAAGATATTTAAAAATTGGAAATATAAAATTTAAAAAAAATTTGAACCAAAAAAAGAAACAGTAAGAAAAAAATTCGAGTTTGCCAACGGCCGGAGTTGAACCTCCGCTCACGTCATTTCTAGAATCGACCTCTACCTATTGCGCTACCAAACTTAAAATCCAAAGTCTCGCTATTTCGGTATACATTGCAAGCGTCCAGCTTCTCGCTCTCTAAAGTTTCTGTCGAATTCTAGAAAACAACAACACAATACACACTCAGCTTGTAGTTTTTTCAAGCACGTGTTCGTATGTTCGCATGTATGTATGTATGTATGTTTGTATGTTTCCATGTATGTTGTTTGTGTACGCATATATAAAAGCAAATATAAACGTATTTAATTGGCTGCATATGCATACATATTGATGCTGATGGGGGTTGATTCATTGATTTTATTGATTTATGTCGGTGTTTATTATCCGATCTGATTCAAACTTACTGATATGATGTAAAAGAATAATTCTTATCTGATTGGTTGAGATATCTTAAAAAACAAAAAGTTTTTCTCACAAAAACATACTTTTTCTGATGGGGGGTTGATTATTGATTTTATTGATTTGTGTCGGTGTTTATTATCCGATCTAAATCAAACTTGTTGGTAAGGTGTAAAAGAATTCTCATCTGTGTGCCAAATTTGGTTGAGATATCTCAAAAAACAAAAAAGTTTTTCTCACAAGAACTGTTTTGAACAACTCACATTTTGGTAGGTACCTCTGATCTTTCCTATTTTTCTATAACTTATAGTTGTCCGATCCTACCAATCTTTAAACTTGATTTGGATAAATGATCAATGAAGAGAATGATATGACTTTTATTCACGTAGCTCAAAATTTAAGATCGATTTAATATGAAGAAACAGACAGACGGACATGGTCATATCGACTCGGCTTCTGATGCTGATCAAGAATATATATACTTTATGGGGTCGAAAACGATTATTTCTATTTTTTTTTTTTTGTTTTTTTTTTTTCGCGCGTAATCAGAACAAAGGACTCGAAAAGGTTCATGCATAGCATAGTTAGTAGAACAGCGTGGAAGTGATAGAGGTATGAAATTTCTAGTAGGTCTACAAAGAACAGATAAAGCTACGCGGCTCAATAGCTCAGGCGAGTCTATATCTTGTGGATGAAGATCACGCCAAGCATTACTCTACGGTTAGTTAGAGAAGGTAGGTTAAGTAAAAGAAGTCTACTAGAGTACGATGGTAAATTGATATTGCGATCCCAGTTCAGACCACGAAGAGCAAAGAGTAGGAACTGCTTTTGGACAGATTCAATTCTTGCTTGGTGTGAGTCATATTGAGGTGCCCATATGCAAGATCCATACTCAAGGATAGGACGGACCAATGAAGTAAAGAGAATTTTGGTTGTGTAAGTGTCATCAAATTCCTTTGACCATCTTTTTACAAACCCCAGAACTCCCATAGCTTTGCCATAAGTAGTGGAAATATGAGACTTAAAAGATAACTTTCGTTCCATAAGGACACCCAAGTTGTTTATCTCATCGAGGCGTTTTAAAGGACTATTATTAAGAAAATATGTCACAATCTGTGGAGTATTTCTACATTTAGAAGTGTTGAGGTTAAGCAAGTTAAGTCCAAGTTAAGACTCGAAGTTGTGAAGGTCAAATTTCAACCGAAATGGGGAGGCCATGTCCTTAAAACTAAGACAAATCTTAACGTCATCCGCATACATAAAGACTCGAGAGTGATTTATGACTGAGGGAAGATCGTTTATGAATACTGTGAAAAGCGAAGGTCCTAGATGACTGCCCTGAGGCACTCCCGAAGTCACATGGATGGACCTAGAATATGAGGACTTGAAAAGAACCTTTTGAGTTCTTTTTGTCAGATATTCTCGAATCCAACCAAGTAAAGGCTTGGAAATCCAATATTACTTAACTTAAGAAGAAGAAGCGTATGATTAACAGAATCATAAGCTTTACTGAAATCAGTGTAAACGGGAGAGGGACGACATGATTTCTTGTACTTTTTATAATATCTCGATTTCACGTTCTTTAAGTTAGATAACTCACGAGAAAACCAGGGG
>JAECWJ010000677.1:0-23888 GCA_018150375.1 Drosophila sturtevanti
CCGACCGAGGGGCGCATACCGCATAACGTACGGCTCGAGACGCGGGAAGAAGATCACAAAACACAGACAAATAAACGAATTCTACATCTAGTTACGAACTAAATAAGCTAAGATAGAAGTTTTTAGTGAAGGAAGAGAGAGCTCAGAACTGATTACACTGTAAAGGCGGTTATAATCAGAACAAAGGACTCGAAAAGGTTCATGCATAGCATAGTTAGTAGAACAGCGTGGAAGTGATAGAGGTATGAAATTTCTAGTAGGTCTGCAAGGAACAGATAAAGCTACACGGCTCATTAGCTCAGGCGAGTGTATATCACCATTAAGGAGCTTGTGGATGAAGATCACGCCAAGCATTACTCTACGGTTAGTTAGAGAAGGTAGGTTAAGTAAAAGAAGTCTACTAGAGTACGATGGTAAATTGATATTGCGATCCCAGTTCAGACCACGATGAGCAAAGTAGTGAACTGCTTTTGGACAAATTCAATTCTTGCTTGGTGTGAGTCATATTGAGGTGCTCATATGCAAGATCCATACTCAAGGATAGGACGGACCAATGAAGTAAAGAGAATTTTGGTTGTAATTAAATTCCTTTGAGCATCTTTTTACAAACCCAAGAACTCCCATAGCTTTGCCGACAGTAGTGGAAATATAAGACTTAAAAGATAACTTTCGGTCCATAAGGACACCCAAGTCATTTATCTCATCGAGGCGTTTTAAAGGACTATTATTAAGAAAATATGTCACAATCTGTGGAGTATTTCTGAAAAAGTTAATACACTACATTTAGAAGTGTTGAGGTTGAGCAAGTTAAGTCCACACCAAGACTCGAAGTTGTGAAGGTCAGATTGCAACCGAAATGGGGGAGGCCATGTCCTTAAAACTAAGACAAATCTTAACGTCATCCGCATACATAAAGACTCGAGAGTGATTTATGACTGAGGGTAGATCGTTTATGAATAATGTAAAAAGCAAAGGTCCCAGATGACTGCCCTGAGGCACTCCCGAAGTCACATGGATGGACCTAGAATATGAAGACTTGAAAAGAACCTTTTGAGTTCTTTTTGTCAGATATTCTCGAATCCAACCAAGTAAAGAGCTTGGAAAGCCAATACTACTTAATTTAAGAAGAAGAAGCGCATGATTAACAGAATCAAAAGCCTTACTGAAATCAGTGTAACCGACATCAGTTTGACTTTGCCTTCGATCGTCAAAGATGTAAATTCTAATAGGTTAGTAGTTGTAGATCTATGTTTCACAAACCCATGCTGAGTTGGTGAAATAATAGAGCTACAAAAAATGTTGCAATTGAGAAGTAATTATCTTTTCAAACGCTTTAGGAATAGCGGACAATTTAGAGATACCCCTATAGTTCGTTGCATCGGATTTCCTACCATTCTTATAAAGAGGAATGATATAGGATTTCTTCCAAATAGATGGAAAAGTTGAAGAGTTAACGGACAATTCAAAAAGTTTTAAAATTGGCTTACATAGAGCCTCTGCGCAAAATCTGAGTACACAGCCTGGTATCCCATCGGGGCCAGGAGAGTACACTGGTTTTACTAAATTAAGCACGCTAAGTAACGAACTTTCATCAATCAAAGGATTATAGATACAATTAGACTTTTTCAACTGGTAAGGATACGAAAGATTCGCTCGATATTCCGCGGAGGAATAAGTTGTTTTCAAAAAATCAGCAAACAAATCAGCAATTTCTTGATCAGTGTCCGCTGTATTATTTTCAAAAAAAATTCGGGATGGAAGGACGGACGTCTTACGTTTAGAATTGACAAAGTTATAGAATAATTTCAGATTTTGTGAGAACTCAAATTTGCAACGCTGAAGGTAATTCTTATAACATTGCGTGTTAAGCCTCATAAAATCCGAGCGTGCGACTATATAACGAGCGAAATCAGGGGGGACGACATGGAAAGAATAAGCTCATTCAATTTAAGAAAGTTGGCTTTATGAGACGTGATCTTGGCTTTGTATTAACACCAACAATTGGTGCTCGAAAAGGTAGATCAATAGTCAATTCTTAAGTGGGGTGAAATTTATCTTCCGGGAGGACTAGAGGGTCAGTTCTAGAAACAACGCAGTTGGAATAATCAATCACAAATATCAGATCCAAAGGTCTTCCATTCTTATTACGGACAGAGTTTATCTGGGCCAAGGATAATTCAAAAAGGCCATCAATAATCAAATGTGACGTAGAAGGGAAGCAACGAAGCAGATTCATCTGAAGGCGACCATTGAATTTCAGGCAAATTAAAATAACCAAGAGCAACTAAGATGTCACTATCTGATAGCAAAGAAGAAATATATTGAATTGACTCTAGATGTTTGTTATATACAGACATGTCGGATTGTGGCGGAATGTAGGAACATGTTACGTAGGCGGAAAACAACTTGAGTCTAACCTTAACTCCAACAAACTCGATTTCCTGAAATTCAGGAAAATGAATAATATCAGAGGGTAAGGTAGAGTCAACTGCTATCAAAACTCCTCCACCTACGCGATTGGTCCGATCACGCCTAAAAATTGAAAATTTTGAAGAAAGAACAGATGCATCGCTAATATCAGGTTTTAACCATGTCTCTGTAAAAGCTAAAATATTAAAATCAAATACTAAACTATCTACATATAGTCTAGGAAGCTTAGATTTAAGTCCTCTTACATTCTGATAGGCCAGACAAAGGGACGAGGTTAGTTTTTTGAACCACCAGCAGATGCTGATGGTCCGGCAGAAGTTGAAGAGGCGGGGATAGAAAGCCTAACCGGATCTCGAGTTTTCTTTTTGGCCGTGTACTCTTTAACTAAAATGTGATCCGGCCAAAAACTGTTACTGCAAATACAGTCAAACAGTTCGACCAGGACACTAATCTTAAAAGAAGAGATCTCTTTTGAATAATTAAATTTAAATTTTTCCACCGATATTTTGTTGGCTTGAACTTTTGTCTTAATGAAAGCTAAGACGTCATCCGACGAATGTTCGGGATCAAGCCTAGAAACAAATATGTGTTTCTTCGGAGGAACACCTGTTAGGGGTTTACGGAGAACAGACATGGGATCCACCACGGCATTTATAACCGCAGCAGATTCAGTGAGAGTGTTCGTATGTAGGCCTCTGACAGGATCCCTATTGGCAATATTCCCTATGTTGGATATATAACCAGACATATCGGAAACTACAGCTTTATTCGCCTGTAAAGGGAGACCATTTCCTGGAGAAATGGAAATAGTCTCATCTTTACGATCGCCTTGGGGAACGGGAGTGGTAAACGAAATAAGCTGCGGTGGGTTTGGTTGTAGCAATGGAGAATGTGGTGCTCTGGCCGAGTTCAAATTGGGGACAGGCAGATGCATGGAAGGATTCCGCGCACTGGTTTTTTTACGCTTTGGAGACTCATTCAACAACTTGTGATTGTTAAGCATTAAACTCATCATAGAACTTACGAAAACCAGTGGACAGTTTTTTGAATCTATCCCTGGTCTGCCTCATGAAAACCCTCATTTCAATTTCGACTTCTCGGCAAGAGTCACAGCCCCATTTAAGCCCCCCTACGTGCTCCAAACTATTCCTAATCCTGGCTGTGTAGCTCGCACATTTAACATGCATGACATTATCACACAGCCAACATGAGAGAAATACGTTATGGGGTGCAGGGGGGTTCAAACCCCCTGGAGAAAACTCGAGATCCGGTAAGGCTTTCTATCCCCGCCTCTTCAGCTTCTTCCGGACCATCAGCATCTGCTGGTGGTTCAAAAAACTAATTTCGTCCCTTTGTCTGGCCTATCAGAATGTAAGAGGACTTAAATCTAAGCTTCCTAGACTATATGTAGATAGTTTAGTATTTGATTTTAATATTTTAGCTTTTACAGAGACATGGTTAAAACCTGATATTAGCGATGCATCTGTTCTTTCTTCAAAATTTTCAATTTTTAGGCGTGATCGGACCAATCGCGTAGGTGGAGGAGTTTTGATAGCAGTTGAGTCTACCTTACCCTCTGACATTATTCATTTTCCTGAATTTCAGGAAATCGAGTTTGTTGGAGTTAAGGTTAGATTCAAGTTGTTTTCCGCCTACGTAACATGTTCCTACATTCCGCCACAATCCGACATGTCAGTATATAACAAACATCTAGAGTCAATTCAATATATTTCTTCTTTGCTATCAGATAGTGACATCTTAGTTGCTCTTGGTTATTTTAATTTGCCTGAAATTCAATGGTCGCCTTCAGATGAATCTGCTTCGTTGCTTCCTTCTACGTCACATTTGATTATTGATGGCCTTTTTGAATTATCCTTGGCCCAGATAAACTCTGTCCGTAATAAGAATGGAAGATCTTTGGATCTGATATTTGTGATTGATTCTTCCAACTGCGTTGTTTCTAGAACTGACCCTCTAGTCCTCCCGGAAGATAAATTTCACCCCACTTTAGAATTGACTATTGATCTACCTTTTCGAGCACCAATTGTTGGTGTTAATACAAAGCCAAGATCACGTAACTTTCATAAAGCCAACTTTCTTAAATTGAATGAGCTTATTCTTTCCATGTCGTCCCCCTGATTTCGCTCGTTATATAGTCGCACGCTCGGATTTTATGAGGCTTAACACGCAATGTTATAAGAATTACCTTCAGCGTTGCAAATTTGAGTTCTCACAAAATCTGAAATTATTCTATAACTTTGTCAATTCTAAACGTAAGACGTCCGTCCTTCCATCCCGAATTTTTTTTGAAAATAATACAGCGGACACTGATCAAGAAATTGCTGATTTGTTTGCTGATTTTTTGAAAACAACTTATTCCTCCGCGGAATATCGAGCGAATCTTTCGTATCCTTACCAGTTGAAAAGTCTAATTGTATCTATAATCCTTTGATTGATGAAAGTTCGTTACTTAGCGTGCTTAATTTAGTAAAACCAGTGTACTCTCCTGGCCCCGATGGGATACCAGGCTGTGTACTCAGATTTTGCGCAGAGGCTCTATGTAAGCCAATTTTAAAACTTTTTGAATTGTCCGTTAACTCTTCAACTTTTCCATCTATTTGGAAGAAATCCTATATCATTCCTCTTTATAAGAATGGTAGGAAATCCGATGCAACGAACTATAGGGGTATCTCTAAATTGTCCGCTATTCCTAAAGCGTTTGAAAAGATAATTACTTCTCAATTGCAACATTTTTGTAGCTCTATTATTTCACCAACTCAGCATGGGTTTGTGAAACATAGATCTACAACTACTAACCTATTAGAATTTACATCTTTGACGATCGAAGGCAAAGTCAAACTGATGTCGGTTACACTGATTTCAGTGAGGCTTTTGATTCTGTTAATCATGCGCTTCTTCTTCTTAAATTAAGTAGTATTGGCTTTCCAAGCTCTTTACTTGGTTGGATTCGAGAATATCTGACAAAAAGAACTCAAAAGGTTCTTTTCAAGTCTTCATATTCTAGGTCCATCCATGTGACTTCGGGAGTGCCTCAGGGCAGTCATCTGGGACCTTTGCTTTTTACATTATTCATAAACGATCTACCCTCAGTCATAAATCACTCTCGAGTCTTTATGTATGCGGATGACGTTAAGATTTGTCTTAGTTTTAAGGACATGGCCTCCCCATTTCGGTTGCAATCTGACCTTCACAACTTCGAGTCTTGGTGTGGACTTAACTTGCTCAACCTCAACACTTCTAAATGTAGTGTATTAACTTTTTTCAGAAATACTCCACAGATTGTGACATATTTTCTTAATAATAGTCCTTTAAAACGCCTCGATGAGATAAATGACTTGGGTGTCCTTATGGACCGAAAGTTATCTTTTAAGTCTCATATTTCCACTACTGTCGGCAAAGCTATGGGAGTTCTTGGGTTTGTAAAAAGATGGTCAAAGGAATTTAATGACCCTTACACAACCAAAATTCTCTTTACTTCATTGGTCCGTCCTATCCTTGAGTATGGATCTTGCATATGAGCACCTCAATATGACTCACACCAAGCAAGAATTGAATTTGTCCAAAAGCAGTTCCTACTCTTTGCTCATCGTGGTCTGAACTGGGATCGCAATATCAATTTACCATCGTACTCTAGTAGACTTCTTTTACTTAACCTACCTTCTCTAACTAACCGTAGAGTAATGCTTGGCGTGATCTTCATCCACAAGCTCCTTAATGGTGATATAGACTCGCCTGAGCTATTGAGCCGCGTAGCTTTATCTGTTCCTTGTAGACCTACTAGAAATTTCATACCTCTATCACTTCCACGCTGTTCTACTAACTATGCTATGCATGAACCTTTTCGAGTCCTTTGTTCTGATTACAACCGCCTTTATAGTATAATCAGTTCTGAGCTCTCTCTTCCTTTACTAAAAACTTCTATCTTATCTTATTTAGTTCGTAACTAGATGTAGAATTCGTTTATTTGTCTGTGTTTTGTGATCTTGTTCCCGCGTCTCGAGCCGTACGTTATGCGGTATGCGCCCCTCGGTCGGTTGGGCGGGAGGTGTGGGCACTTAGTGCACCCGTTGGGATTCGCGCGAAAAAAAAAAAAAAAAAAAAAAAAAAACATTTGTTGCTTGAGCAGACAGACATTTTATAAAATTTAGTATTAATAGAAAAATATCAAAGAAGCTAACTTCGGCCGTGCCGAAGTTTGTATACCCTTGCAGATTAATTGATTACTTTCTCCGTCTTATCGGTTTCAAGATATGTATTTTAAAAATTGGAAATATAAAATTTAAAAAAATTTGAACCAAAAAAAAAAATCAGTAAGAAAAAATTCAAGTTTGCCAACGGCAGGAATTGAACCCTGGTTCATGTCACTTCTAGAATCGATCTCTACCTATTGCGCTACCAAACTTAAAATTCACGGCCTCGCTATTTCGGTATAGATTGCAAGCGTCCAGCTTCTTGCTCTCTAAATTTTCTAACGAATTCTAGAAAACAACAACACAATACAAATAGTTTTTTGTCTCTTTCTGTTTCGCACTCAGCTTGTAGTTTTTTCAAGCACGTGTTCGCATATACATATGTAAGTATTTATGTATGTTTGTATGTTTCCATGTATGTTGTTTGTGTACGCATATATAAAAGCAAATATAAACGTATTTAATTGGCTGCATATGCATACATACTGATGCTAATGGGGGTTGATTCATTGATTTTATTGATTTATGTCGGTGTTTATTATCCGATCTGATTCAAAATGCTGGTTTGGTGTAAAAGTAGAATCTCATCTGTGTGCCAAATTTGGTTGAGATATCTCAAAAAACAAAAAAGTTTTTCTCACAAGAACTGTTTTGAACAACTCACATTTTGACCGAGGTACCTCTGATCTTTCCTATTTTTCTATAACTTATAATTGTCCGATCCTACCAATCTATAAATTTGATTTAGATAAATCATCAATGAAGAGAATGATATGACTTTTATTCACGTAGCTCAAAATTTAAGTTCGAAAAAGTGCGAAGAAACAGACAGACGGACATGGTCATATCGACTCGGCTTTCGATGCTGATCAAGAATATATATACTTTATGGGGTCGGAACCTATTATTTCTATGCGTTACAAACATCTGACCAATTTTATTATACCCTCTGCAAGGGTATAATAAAAATGTAAATTGGTATAAGAATAAAATAAAAGGCTAAAGAAAAAACTCACTCAGTAGTTGAAGCAAATTCGACACTTGGGTCAAACTCGCAGAGAAAATAGAAAGAAACTAAGAGAAAACACACACACGTATTACGCAAGATAGAAAATAGAGCAGAGCGCGAGCAAGAGAAAAAAGGTAAAGATCGGGAGAGCCACAAACACTGCACATGCAATATCAATGCGTGGGCGAGAACGCGAGAGCAACTTGCAACGGTAAAGATTACAAACGCAAGATCAAAAGCAAATATAATAAAGCGCAACAACAATGATATAAAATCTTTGTTGTTGTGCGAAAGAATAATTTTAATATATTGTTTTGTTTTTGCGTTTGAAAGTAAAAAAAATAGCAACAAAAGCGATGAAAGGAGAAACACCGAATTTTACAACAAGAATTTAAATTAATCGTGATTTTGTATTGGCGAAAACAGTAAGTGTTAGCAAGAGCTCAGGAAAACAGGTCTATCCACGAGGAAGTGGATTCTTTACAGATATATGTATTTTATACATATATTCCACAGCTTAAACAAAGAATTGTCAATTGGGGAAAAAATTTTTAAATTTATGTCTTTTTTTAAAATTTTTATTTTATGCAAAAGGCCCTAATTTTTTTCTTCCCTTTTTTTTTTTTTTTTTTTATATTTTAAGGTTTTTTTTCATAAAATAAGTCGTGGAATGTCTCTTACCCCCTACTCATTATTAATTAAGCTAAAATATTAAGTAACATTGTTTAAGTAGAATTTTTCAAAATATTTCCTCATTATTATTTGTTTTATGTAATTCAATGAGTTTATTTCATTAATCGAAGAAAAAGTATGTATTTTTTTTTTTTGAGTTACTTAACAAAAATATGATAATAAATAACCTTTTTTGTTTTAATTCATAATTGAACACTTAACAAAAAATATTTTTTTATAATTTTTCAATTGACCGGCAGTGTATATATAAATTTTGTATATTTCATATAATAAATAAAATATAAATTGTTTTATCCTAGAAAAACAAATAAGCTAGATATTCGTATTCATTTTTTTTGAATATCCCAAACTGATATTAATTAATAAATCTCAAAAGTCAATTTAGGTATACAATAGACCGCATAAGCATTTTGACGAAACCTTTGTGCAAATGTTTCTTCATGTTCAATCAAGCGGCAAAAAGATTGTTAATTTCACTTTAGCCGAATTTAAAATTTGATAACAAAATGAAGTAAGCAAGTCGTCTCTGCCGACTTGGACTATACCCTGTACTAATAAGATATATTTTATAAACTCAAACTCCTTCCAAATCCCCATTAATTGAATATAAATTTCCTTTATAAAATTCTCCTAGCAAGCCGAATCACCAAATTCATGCTATCTCGCTCACACATTTTAGCCGCTGCTGCCCATGGGATTTCAGTGCACAACATATGTATGTATATATGTGTATCTTCGGTCAGACGGAACATATTGCCTATATAATTGAGTTTGCCAAAAATATACTGTAGCTTTAATACAACTTTAGTTATAGTTTTTTGTTTCTAATTTGCGCGGGAGGAAGTGGGCGTGTCAAAAATTTGAAACAGACTTGATCTGCATATACACTAGACGGATGTTGACACAAAGTTTGGTTACTCTAGCTCTTATGGTCTCTGAGATCTAGATGTTCGTATATACAGACATGGCTATATCGACTCGGCTGTTGATTCTGATCAAGAGTATATATACTTTAAGGAGTGGGAAAATTTCCCTTCTGCCTGTTATATACATTTTAGCGACTTTAATATGCCCCTTAACCCAGTGTTGTTTGGACTGCTGACCAGTTCGGACGTGCCAGCGCATTAAACCGCGAATATCTGTTTGTAACATAGACGAAAAAACCTCGAGTGGAAAAAACCCAAGTGGAAAAAACCCAGTGAAACAAACACGTGGTATTACGGTAACTTGTTTACAAGTTTAGTACGAAGTCCCGTACGTTTGACCTGATTGGCCAGTCAATCAGAGCGGGCGGAACGCCGGCAATCCTGGCCGAAATCTCCGCTGCTGCCGAGGGCACCCGCAATGCCATTGTGGGTGTCAAGCCTGGAGCAGCGCGAGATATTTCGGCAGCTATAAGGCGCCTCGAGGAACTGGCAATGTCGTTGGCCGTTCGGAACGCATTGCTTGAAAGCCTCTCGGGTGGACAGCCCGCACCCCCGCCGCCTGCTCCCGCTGCCGCAAGCCTTGCAGCTTACCACGCTGCCTATCCAGCTGTCACTGGTATCGCTGGCGCCGCTGTCCCCGTCCCCGGAGTGCCGATCCCCGCCCTGCGGTTCAGCAAGCCAGTTCAGACGAGGTCCGCAATGGTCACGAGTCGGGACCCGAGGAAGGAAGTCGCACCGACACTGGGAGTGCGTGTCCACGAGGTGCGGAAGTTGAAGCGCGGCGGTGCTGTAATCCGTACGCCATCGGCGAACGAGATGAAGCGAGTGGTGGCGAACAAAAAGTTCGCAGAGGTTGGACTGACAGTCCAACAGAGCAAGGGCGTGAGTCCACGGGTGACGGTTTTCGACGTGGACACGACCATCGCCCCCGAGACGTTTATGGAAGAGTTGTTTGTGAACAACTTCCAGGAGAAGATAACGGCAGTTGTTTTTAAAAAGGCGGTTCATTTGGAGACAAAGCCTTGGTCCGTCACAGATGGCGCCAGTATTAATCTGACGCTTTATGTGGACGATTCAGCGCTGGCCATACTTGAGAAGACCGGTCGGGTCTACATCAAGTGGTTTTCACAGTTGGCGAGCGATTGAATTTTCAATCGCACATCGCTGGACTACGCGGTAAGCTAGCTGGAGTCGCCGGAGCATTGGGTCGCGCGCTACGGTTGCTGGATAGCTCGAGCAATACGGTGCGTATGCCGGACTCATAGTGCCTTGTGCACTATTTGGTGCCTCGGTGTGGTATTCCGCTGTCAAGAGAGAGTCGGGGGCCAGGAGGCGCCTCATCTCTTGTCAGAGAGCTATGCTCTTAGGATGCCTACCGGTATACCGTACAGTGTCCACCGTGGCACTGCAGGTGCTTGCTGGAGCTCCACCTTTGGACCTGGTTGCCAGACGTTTGGCAATCAGTTTCAAAGTTAAGCGTGCCCACCCGCTGGAGGAAGGCGATTGATTGTACGGTCTGGATGTCGCAAATATGGATCGGAGGCAGATGAAGGCGATGCTGGACGAGCGTATATGCTGCGAGTGGCAACGCAGGTGGGATAACGATGAGCACGGTCAACCGACTCATCAGTTTATCGCGAACATACGCTTCGTTTTCAGCCGGAAGGACCAAGAATTTGGCTTCCACGCTGGATGCCTGCTGACTGGCCATGGATCGCTGAACGCATTTCTGCATCAGAGAGGTCTGAGTGCGACGCCCGCATGTCTTTGCGGTGCCGAGTACGAAGACTGGCGGCACGTTCACCCGAGACCTCTACGGACTTGGCGTGAGGATGGAAGTTGCCCGTTGGCACTTTTCCCGGGTCCTGGAGATGCAGGAGCAGCTGAAAACCTGGATACGTTGCGCGAGGGCGGCGTTTTCGAGGCGGCGAGGGATGCACCACGTGGAGCGACCAGTGACGGGCTGATGATAGCCGAAACTGGTAATAGTGTGGAACTCGTTCCATGCTACGGGGCTTGACCAGAACGCCTAATCTGGTAGGTGAACCTCCCTAGGGGGGTAAGCCGATGGATCACCCAATCCGTGTTTGTCAACAACGAAATGAACAAAATGAACAAAATGGTTAGTAGCTTTCGCTGCGAACAGCCGACCAAAGCTGTTAATTTGGTACTACGGGATGGGCTAGTAGCCCATTAGCTAGCTCAGTTAATGGTTGGCCCCCTTGTGGGAGATCGTAGTGGCTGTGGTTAATGCCCGAATGCGGGAAGAGCCTTCGGGTTCGGCGTGAAGTTGCTTTTCAACAGGGTGCTGTACCCATAGACCAGCAGAGATAGGCCTCGCCCTTACCCAAGGGGGAAATGCTATGTCCGACAGCATACATTTCAATTGGCACTGATAAGATGTTTCATCTTTGAGGGACGTTGGCTGACGCATTATTTTGGCCCACTGTACTATATATGTCATATGGGCATATTTGAGTACCGTGGTTGTAAACCCCCAAAGCAGGGGCGGATCAAACACATTAATGTCATGGGGCCAGGTGTGGTGGGGGCCCTTAAAATAGAGCTCAATATCCCAGTGATAAGAATTAAATATTATATTATTATATTTATTATATATTATATATAGAGTCATATACTTTTGTATATCTTAATTTTATTGAGAATAAAGAATACATAGCGTATATTAATTATAGAATATTAACTTTTCGCGATTTTTTGTGCGCAAAACTTGTAATAAGGGATTTGAAAGAGAGATTGCGAAGGATATCATTTTCCAAACTTAGACGTGTCAAATGAGCTAATCGATATTGTCCCATGGTCGTTCGAAGTCGGTTTTTGAAGAGCTTCATTTTGGAAAACGACCGTTCTCCGCTGCAATTAGTGACCAGCATTGACAAGTACATGCGAAGTGCAATTTCAGCGTTGGGAAACGTTAAGCAAAGATCGTTATCTACAATGATTCGATACAAAAAACGTTCAATAGATTCGTCAATCAATTTCTCAAACTGTTGTGACAGAGTGGCTAGTTGAACCAACTCATTTGCTAAAGCATCTTCCAAATCTTCAGGGTAAGCTTCCACTAGATTTTCTGTTTCCATACAAATCTGAGCTGGTTCCATAGATGTCAAATTAGCCAAAAATCCGAATCGTTCACAAAATACTTGGTAGGCCGATATTCTGATAGTCAATGATAAAAGTAACTGGTCCAACACAGGTAGAAATGCGCTGACACGAAATTTGTATCGTGGCGATAGCTCAGCAGCAGGTGCTTGTCCATAATCTAGTGGTCTACGTCGAGTACTTTCATTTCGAGCGCGTACAACTTCGTACTGTTGGATCGCTGATATTTTTGACCCTGCAGTTTCGTAGAAATCAAAGGAACATTTTTTAGATTCAACAAAAATTTTTAGTGACTTTAGGGATTTGACGGCTGTATTAAGAACCATTGTTGACTTTTGTACATACTGGCTAGTTGCATCGAATCTTTCCAAAATGTCAGACCAAAATACTATGTAAATGGCTGTTTCCAAACGTGATATGATTTTTAGCAGGCCACGAGCTTCATTTCTTACGATATCTTTTTGCTCTACATCGTCGACTAGCATTTTTAAAGCTTCTATGAATTTTTCGTAACCCTGAGAGAGAGCTCGTACAGCATCACTTCGACAGGACCATCGAGTAGTATTATCGAGTAGTGTTATGTTATTATGTTAAACTAGGGTAGTAAAGTGATCTTACGTGTTTCCTTGTTAAATTGGTAAAAAACTGCTATTCACAAAATTTTTCTTCGCGGCTGCTGGAGGCCCTTCCGTGGTGGAGGCCCTTCCGTGGTGGGAGGCCCTGGGGCCCTGGCCTCACTGGCCCCTATGATAATCCGGCCCTGCCCCTAAGACGTACACGCCACGTTAAACAAATCCGACTTAATACCCTTCACCCTATGGTGTCCAAATTTAAACGCTAGAATCTTAATAAAAGATATTGCTTATGAATAGAGTGTGCCCATCAAACTATTCACTATAAAATTGACAAATTTAAAATTATAATACTTTCACAAATCTCAAGAGAGCAGGCAAATAAATGTATTTACATTTACTTCATTAAATATATGTACATATATTTACAATTACTGCAATATATGAATATACATATATTTACATTTACATTAATATATATATTATATATTTACTTTAATAAATATACATATACATATATACGGTTAAATGATATTCCAAATAAAATATCTTTATAATTAAATAAAAAATGCAATTAAATATGTTTATATTTTTATATTTATTTATTTATATAACCTAATTTTTCCTTAGTACTACACCCGCATCGGGAATGGCACCCGCATCGGGGATACCACCCGCATCACGGATGGCACCCGCTTCGGGGATGTCATTCATGTTGTGTTGCTTGGCGGCAGCAGCCGGACAGTTACCCACTTTACGGGCTTTGGCCATTTGCCTTAAGGCTGACCGCGCCGACTGCTGCTTCCTCACAGTCCTAATTGGACCTGCCCCTTTGGCCTTTTTAATTCTCGGTGCCACTTCTTCGTCAGCGGGGGGATTGGCGGTGACCACCTTTTACCCGTCCCAATAAAGAAGTTTAATGTCTGGAATAAAAATTTACAAAAAATATTTGTATATATAAAAAATAATATAACATGAATGAAA
Source organism: Drosophila sturtevanti (assembly GCA_018150375.1). Taxonomy (NCBI): domain Eukaryota; kingdom Metazoa; phylum Arthropoda; class Insecta; order Diptera; family Drosophilidae; genus Drosophila; species Drosophila sturtevanti. The sequence goes on from JAECWJ010000677.1 coordinate 13,949, forward strand.
AACTACTTACCGATTTTGACATATTATAAAAGTTATACGTCGTCACTGTGATATGTGACGGCGTCAAAAGTATAATTGAAAGCGGCAACTTCACCAGCGGAAATAGTATAGGTGAAGAGGTTGCCATATAATAATTTTCCTTTGAAAAATACATTTCGCGGGAAACCAGCGATAACTTGCCACTTAGATTGCTTATAAATGGCATCTGGCCATTTAACAACTTTTGACAATATAAAAAATGAAGTTTCTCAAAATCCCTATTAAAGATTTTGCTGAAATTTTCATGGGATGTATAGAAAATTATGCTTATTCTAATGAACTACCGTGCATTGCTTGACAATTCAAAAGAAGTTAGCGACGGGTTTTTTCCATCCCTTGCAGCATGTTATATAAGTCGATAGCTGACCGCCATTGATTTCGATTCTTTGACATATTTATCAAAAATATTAAAATGAATTTTTCAAAATCCCTATTATAGATTTTGCTGAAATTTTCATGGGAGGAATAAAATTATGCTTATTCTAATGAACTTACGGTTTAATTTTTTCCATCCCTTGCAGCATGTTTATATAAGTCGATAGCTGAACTCCGTAATTTTGATTTATTGATGCTGATTGTCAAAATATGTATGGATTTTCTCAAATTCCCTATTTTAGATTTTGATCAAATTTTGTCAGAAGACATATAAAATGATGCTTAATTGAATGCTCTACCGTGCATTTCTGGACACGAGCTCAGAGTTTTGCAATTTATATATAAATTTAGGTAGATTCCATATGGACACACGGCAGGATAGCGATTTACTATGAATTTTTAAACGTTTGCAACAATCGCCAAACTATAACGAATATATTGATAAATTAGAATTTCATTTATTTCATTATTTAATTGCAATTTGTGATATTATATGGAAAATAAATGATGTTGCTTAAATTCAAATGTTCGCGGTTGTTGGCAGAACTAATTCTGGCAACTGGTTCTCTACACGGGTTCCGATTTCGGAGTTGGCGCCTTCGTTATCTGTGATTTTCAGCCAAGCAAGGCACCCATACATTTTGGGGATTTTCTCCAAAACGTTGTTATAGATTTTGTTTAAATCAAAATAAAAATAAATTGAATGAATATCAAATTTAGTGTCTAAATAATTGAGCTAATTGGCTAATTGGCAACACTGACTCATGGCCGTGAAAGACCCCACTTCAGTACCTGCCGACCGCTGAACCTTGTGGCAAAAACAACAACAATGGAAAATAGGAACAACACACTGGAAGGAATCATCGCTATGCACAAAAACTGTAGAGCAAATACATTCTAATTTTAGTTCTTTACAGATATATCTTATACATATATTCCACAGCTTAAACAAGGAATTGTCAATTGGGGAAAAAAATTATTAGATTTATGACTATGTTGAAATTGTTAGTTTAGTGCAAAGTGCGCTAGTTTTCGGCTGCATTTCTTTTGTCTTTTGTATATTCTAAGGTTTTTTTCATAAAATAATTCGTGGAAAGTTTCTTACCCCCTACTCATTATTAATTAAGCTAAAATATTAAGTAACATTGTTTAAGTAGAAGTTTTCAAAATATTTTTTCATTATTATTTGTTTTAATTCAATGAGTTTATTTCATTGATCGAAGAAAAAAGTATGTATTTTTTTTTTGGGTTACTTAACAAAAATATGATTAATAAATAACCTTTTTTGTTTTTAATTTATAATTGAACACTTAACAAAAAATATTTTTTTATAATTATACCCGTGCAGAGGGTATACTAATTTTGGTCAGAAGTTTGCAACGCACAGAAGGAAGCATCTCCGACTATATAAAGTATATATATTCTTGATCAGCATGAATAGCCGAGTCGATATGACCATGTCCGTCTGTCCGTCTGTCCGTCTGTCTGGATCAACAGCTTCTCCTCCGAGACCATAAGAGCTACAGAGCTGAAATTTTCAGCACAGGCTCCTTTGCTGCAGGCATTGTATATCTCGGAATCATCCCGATCGGACGACTATATCATATAGCTCCCATAGGAACGATCGGTCAGGAATAAGCTTTATCTTCAATAACTTTGTTGTTTTTCTACCGAATGCCACGAAATTTGATATTTATAAGTTTAATATGCTTCTTGATACTTCAACCGAGTTTGATCTGAATCGGACGACTATATCATATAGCTCCCATAGGACCGATCGGTCATGAATAAGGCTTATCCTTAATAACTCTGTTGTTTTTAAACCGAATGCCACGAAATTTGATATTTATGAGTTTAATATGCTTCTTGATACTTTAACCAAGTTTGATCAGAATCGGACGACTATATCATATAGCTCCCATAGGACCGATCGGTCATGAATAAGGCGTATCCTCAATAACTCTGTTGTTTTTCAACCGAATGCCACGAAATTTGATATTTATGAGTTTAATATGCTTCTTGATACTTCAACCAAGTCTGATTAGAATCGGTTGGCTATATCACATAGCTGCTATAGGAACAATCGGTACAAAAAAAAATTTTGTATGAAAAATTTTTTTCCTCAAGCTAAAAATTTTGAATTTGTAAATTTGGTATGTTTAATTTACAATAATGCTTCTGGTGAATTATATAGAGAAAATCTGCAAGGGTATACGAACTTCGGCACGGCCAAAGTTAGTCCATCTTTCTAGTTTTTCAATTCAAAAACTTATATTAATTGCCATAAAGTCAATGAGTCTACTCGGTTGACCGGCAGTGTATATATAAATTTTGTATACTTCATATAATAAATAAAATATACATTTTTTTATCCTAGAATAACAAATAAGCTATATATTCGTATTAATTTTTTTTGAATATCCCAAACTGATATTAATTAATAAATCTCAAAAGTCAATTTAGGTATACACTAGACCGCATAAGTATTTTGACGAAACCTTTGTGCAAATGTTTCTTCATGTTTAATCAAGCGGCAAAAAGATTGTTAATTTCACTTTTCCGAATTTAAAATTTGATAACAAAATGAAGTAAGCAAGTCGTCTCTGCCGACTTGGACTATACCCTGTACTAATAAGATATATTTTATAAACTCAAACACCTTCCAAATCCCCATTAATTGTATATAAATTTCCTTTATAAAATTCTCCTAGCAAGCCGAATAACCAAATTCATGCTATCTCGCTCACACATTTTAGCCGCTGCTGCCCATGGGATTTCAGTGCACAGCATATGTATGTATATATGTGTATCTTCGGTCAGACGGAACATATTGCCTATATAATTGAGTTTGCCAAAAATATACTGTAGCTTTAATACAACTTTAGTTATAGTTTATTTCTAATTTGCGCGGGAGGAAGTGGGTGTGTCAAAAATTTGAAACAAACAAAAAAAAAACAAACTAGACGGATGTTAACACAAAGTTTGGTTACTCTAGCTCTTATGGTCTCTGAGATCCAGGTGTTCGTATATACAGACATGGCTATATCGACTCGGCTGTTGATGCTGATCAAGAGTATATATACTTTAAGGAGTGGGAAAATTTTCCTTCTGCCTGCTACATACATTTTACCGACTTTAATATACCCTTTACCCCAGTGTTGTTTGGACTGCTGACCAGTACGGACGTGCCAGCGCATTAAATCGCGAATATCTGTTTGTAACATAGACGAAAAAACCTCGAGTGGAAAAAACCCAATTGGAAAAAACCCAGTGAAACAAACACGTGGTATTACGGTAACTTGTTTACAAGTTTAGTACGAAGTCCCGTACGTTTGACCTGATTGGCCAGTCAATCAGAGCGGGCGGAACGCCGGCAATCCTGGCCGAAATCTCCGCTGCTGCCGAGGGCACCCGCAATGCCATTGTGGGTGTCAAGCCTGGAGCAGCGCGAGATATTTCGGCAGCTATAAGGCGCCTCGAGGAACTGGCAATGTCGTCGGCCGTTAGGAACGCATTGCTTGAAAGCCTCTCGGGTGGACAGCCCGCACCCCCGCCGCCTGCTCCCGCTGCCGCAAGCCTTGCAGCTTACCACGCTGCCTATCCAGCTGTCACTGGTATCGCTGTCCCCGTCACCGGAGTGCCGATCCCCGCCCTGCGGTTCAACAAGCCAGTTCAGACGTGGTCCGCGATGGTCACGAGGGACCCGAGGAAGGAAGTCGCACCGACACTGGGAGTGCGTGTCCACGAGGTGCGGGAGTTGAAGCGCGGCGGTGCTGTAATCCGTACGCCATCGGCGAACGAGATGAAGCGAGTGGTGGCGAACAAAAAGTTCGCAGAGGTTGGACTGACAGTCCAACAGAGCAAGGGCGTGAGTCCACGGGTGACGGTTTTCGACGTGGACACGACCATCGCCCCCGAGACGTTTATGGAAGAGTTGTTTGTGAACAACTTCCAGGAGAAGATAACGGCAGTTGTTTTTAAAAAGGCGGTTCATTTGGAGACAAAGCCTTGGTCCGTCACAGATGGCGCCAGTATTAATCTAACGCTTGATGTGGACGATTCAGCGCTGGCCATACTTGAGAAGACCGGTCGGGTCTACATCAAGTGGTTTTCACAGTTGGCGAGCGATTGAATTTTCAATCGCACATCGCTGGACTACGCGGTAAGCTAGCTGGAGTCGCCGGAGCATTGGGTCGCGCGCTACGAGTTGACTGGGGATTCAGTCCTCGAGCAATACGGTGCGTATGCCGGACTCATAGTGCCTTGTGCACTATTTGGTGCCTCGGTGTGGTATTCCGCTGTCAAGAGAGAGTCGGGGGCCAGGAGGCGCCTCATCTCTTGTCAGAGAGCTATGCTCTTAGGATGCCTACCGGTATACCGTACAGTGTCCACCGTGGCACTGCAGGTGCTTGCTGGAGCTCCACCTTTGGACCTGGTTGCCAGACGTTTGGCAATCAGTTTCAAAGTTAAGCGTGCCCACCCGCTGGAGGAAGGCGATTGGTTGTACGGTCTGGATGTCGCAAATCTGGATCGGAGGCAGATGAAGGCGATGCTGGACGAGCGTATATGCTGCGAGTGGCAACGCAGGTGGGATAACGATGAGCACGGTCAACCGACTCATCAGTTTATCGCGAACATACGCTTCGTTTTCAGCCGGAAGGACCAAGAATTTGGCTTCCACGCTGGATTCCTGCTGAGTGGCCATGGATCGCTGAACGCATTTCTGCATCAGAGAGGTCTGAGTGCGACGCCCGCATGTCTTTGCGGTGCCGAGTACGAAGACTGGCGGCATGTTCTAGTTGCCTGCCCACTCTATGCAGATTTGCGAGACCTCTACGGACTTGGCGTGAGGATGGAAGTTGCCCGTTGGCACTTTTCCCGGGTCCTGGAGACGCAGGAGCAGCAGGAGAACCTGGATACGTTGCGCGAGGGCGGCGTTTTCGAGGCGGCGAGGGATGCACCACGTGGAGCAACCAGTGCCGGGCTGATGATAGCCGAAACTGGTAATAGTGTGGAACTCGTTCCATGCTACGGGGCTTGACCAGAACGCCTAATCTGGTAGGTGAACCTCCCTAGGGGGGTAAGCCGATGGATCACCCAATCCGTGTTTGTCAACAACGAAATGAACAAAATGGTTAGTAGCTTTCGGTGCGAACAGCCGACCAAAGCTGTTAATTTGATACTACGGGATGGGCTAGTAGCCCATTAGCTAGCCCAGTTAATGGTTGGCCCCCTTGTGGGAGATCGTAGTGGCTGTGGTTAATGCCCGAATGCGGGAAGAGCCTTCGGGTTCGGCGTGAAGTTGCGTCTCAACCGGGTGCTGTTGCACAAATAGAATTTTTGCCTTATTTTTGCCTTTCATTAACGCAAAGGCCTTGGTACCAAAAATACGCATATGTCTGACTGTTGGCACCTTTGATGTGCAGTATGTGTATGGCAATTCTCCAGATAGGGCTTTCGTAGGACATCTATTGCGAATATAGCATGCCATGTTAATCGCCTCCGCCCAGAACTTGGGTGGAGCGCCAGATTGTTTCATCATACACCTGGCCATCTCTACCAGTGTACGATTCTGTCTCTCAGCTATCCCATTTTGCTGAGGTGTGTGTGGCACAGTCAACCGTCCGCCAATCCCGTTCTTCCTTAGAAATTCATCGGACTCTTTGTTTCGAAATTCCGTTCCGTTGTCACTTTGTAGCGCCTTTATTTTGTGACCTGTAAAATTCTCAACAGAAGACTTATATGACTTAAAAGTTTCAAACACTTCTGATTTTTGTTTGAGAATATAAATCGAACAATAACGGGAATAATCGTCGATAAATGTAATGAAATACTTATATCCACTCATTGATTGAGTACGCATTGGTCCACATACGTCAGTGTGAACTATTTCTAATGTCTTTTCGGTCGCGCTTTTATATTGATTTGCCGTTTGCTTCTCACTAACACAAATCTCACACCGAATTAACTTTGCGTTATCTTTTATGTTCATGCCGTAAACTTTTCCCGACTTATCTAAACTTTTCAAGTCGCTTTCGTTTAAATGGCCCATACGGTGGCATTAAGTCTATTTCACTTTCTTTCGCGTTAACATTGTTCACTTGATGCTCTTCGGTATTTATATAATATAAATTTCCATATCTTTTCGCGCAAAGCCATACTTCTTTATTGTCTCTTACGATGACCGCTTCATTTTTCCGAAAATGAACTTCATATCCCTTGTTAGTAATTCGCGAAACTGACAGTAGGTTCTGGCGTAAATCAGACACAAACAAAACTTCTTTTAAAGTTATTTCGTTATTACGCCGCTTTTCTTTCACTTCGATATTTACTTCACCGACACCATTCACCTTTGCGGTATTGTTATTAGCCAAATGTAACCTCTTTTCAATTTTTCCAATTTGCTCAAAAATATTTTTATTTGAGCTCATGTGTGCCGTACAACTACTGTCAAGGCACCACATATTACTTTTTAACTCTGTATCGTATACATGCTCACCAATACTTAGAGCTTCTTTTTTTCCACGCCAACCACTGTCGCCTGTTTTATTCTTCGTGTTCTTTGCGTTCGCTTTCGTCTTGTTTGGGCAATTTCGCGCGAAATGTCCAACTTGATCACACACGAAACATTTTCTTGTTTCGTTTTGCACTCTTTGTTCTTTGCTATTGCCTTTTTGGCGATTGGCATATAGCGCACTAGTTATAGTTCCCCTGGATACCTGTAAGTTCTTCCCAGTTTCAGTTGAATAAAAAGAGGAGTTTGGGTTTATATTCGTTATTGTGTTTTATTTAAAATAATAAGTTCCGCTCCTTCTTTATTTGGTGGTTCTCCGCAAGAGACTAACTCTGTTGGTCATCCCATTCTTCCCGTTGACTTCTTCGGTTAAGGGTTTTTCTGCCTTGTCAGCTTTTGACCGGATGCTTGCAACATCGTCAAGCGGATGGTCAGAGCTGACGCTGGATGTGGGCAGAAATGTCAACGGCCGATTTGTGCTGATCAAGCACGAGGCGGCTTTAGTGGTGGAGTGGGGGCGGAGCAAGAATGTTGGGTAACTCACTCTGTTCCTCGCGTTGATTTTTCGCTTTTCGCGCTTCCGACTCTTCTAATATTTTCACACGCAAAATATCAGGGTTGGGCAATTCGTCGCGTGTTTCTATTGCGCATCGAAATGTTTCATACGAGTCTGGCAGACTGTACAACAATAAAATTGCGAGTAAATCATCACCAATAACTACTCCAATTTCTTTTAGTTTTTTCACTGCGTCGAAAAAATCGATTATATGCTGCCGAGTATCACTATTTTCACTCATACGGGACAGCGCCACCCGTTTCAACAAACTGGCCTTTCTCACAGGCCCTTTGGATTGAAATGTCTCTTTTAGTTTCAACCAACACTCTTTTGCAGTCACAATTTTCTATCAAAGCCAACTCCGATGGGCTTATTGATAAGAAAATGTCTGCCTTTGCTTTTCCGTCTAAAGCTTTCCAAACTGCCCTCTCGGGCCCCTCACTTGGTCACGCCTTTGAACCATTCACATATGCCCATAAATCGTTTTTCACAAGAATAGCACACATTTGCAATTTCCAGGTATCATAGTTCTCCGCGTTGAGCGGTTCTATTTTCATGAACGCACTGGCCATTTTGCACGGCTTACTGTTCATATATTTTATATCTATTTATCTGCACTAATGGGTGCTGGGCCCATAACCTGTTGGAAATTGACCAACTCCAGAAGCCATTGTGCGAGATAAAAGACAGATTTTGGTTAATTGATACTATGCAAAATGATATTCTTTATTTCATTAGATGTTGTCTTCGCGACGGTATAAAACGAACTGCGTATAACTTAATAGTGATGCAAAGCAGATCAAACTACAAAAGGGTTACCAGATTGTTGCTTTGCACATTGATGATTTCAAAAAATATCTTTTCTAAATTATCTGATCTACTAGCATATCTCTTCTTTATGCACTTGTTGTGCAACTTATATAATTTCGTTAGTGCATTTGCTAACAAAAGGACAACAATAAGTACTAGCATAACCGTTATTACTTTTCTACATTGTTAATCACATTTGCGGTTGAATCCGCTACCTTTGCTTCGTGGTCTAACATGGTTTCTATTTCATATTTATTTCCGTATTTTGAAATTGCATTTGGGTGCATTAAATGTCTTAATTTGGATTTATTGTGCTTTTTTTTTTACTATTTAATATTCGTTCATAATGTTTTGAAAAATTTGATATTTATTTTTTGTAAAAGGGGAAATTTTGTTTCCATCTCTATCAATTCAATCTTTCTCCTATTTTTTTTTTTTTTTTTAAATCTTTTTTTTTTTTATAATTAATTTTTTTTTACATAAATCCCTACCTATTATTGCGTGTGGTTTCTTAGGCCACACTCTGATTGTGCAGCTTTAATGCCGCACAATTGAACACTAATTTGTATGACTATAAAAAAAATATGCATCGCAGTGCAATCAAAAAAATGTGCGGCGCAGCGCATAGTTTGTTAAATACCTTGTTGGGCGCTCTCTATAGCGCTGTCGGTCCAGATGTTGCTGGCTGCTGTGATGAGACACCGGTGCCGGCGGCACAGGTAGTGGTAGTTAGACGGTATGACCATGAACACTGTAGGATGGAAAATCTACGCTGCTACTAGTAGTTGTTTTGAGGCCTTAAAGAACTTATGTTCTTGAGTACTCCTGGTATGTTAGGATGCACTTTGTTTGATATTATGCACGCCACACGTTGTGCTTGTGGCAGTCATGTATTCACTTTTATAGAGACTGGAGCCAGTAAATTTGTCATTGCCCAGATTAATGGATTATTGGTTTCCACATCTTGTGGTGGTTGTTGGAGTGTGTTTTATTAATTTAAATTTTAATTTAATAAATTTTTTTTGTTTTACTGGCATTTAGCACACTCGTGGTCCTGTCAAGGTCACCATGTACAAATAGAAATGTTTTATTCCAAAATAATTAAACAGTTGATTTCCCTTTGTCGGTTAAAACCGAATTGAATTTATTTTCTGAAAAATTCTCTTGCTTAGCCTAAGAATTTAAGTATATAAGTTCTGTCGCTGAAGGCAGCAGAACGAGAGAGCGTAGTATGTATGTAGTATATAAGTCTCGAGGAATCTGCTGACGAGGCAGATCACACGCTGGTGGTCAGCCACACATAAGTGGCCGATCACATTACTTAGTTTATATATGTTTATGTATATGACGCTTTTATATGTAGAATGCTCTACATTGCGTCGACTATTATTAAACATACTACACCTCTGATGTAATTGTTTATTCAGTTTAGTTGAGTAGTAATATATGTATTCAGTTGTGTGAAATTATAAAGTTAATACAAAGTAATACATTGCTGCGTTCAGCCTTCTCTTCGTGAGATTCGATTCAAGACTATCGATAACCTTCGATAGAAACGTAGTTGCCAGAAACTAGGAGTGCCTGTTGCCAGATGTATACAATATTTCCAACAACCTCCCTTTTTTAAAAATAACGTAGTATTTATA
>JAECWJ010000068.1:0-40000 GCA_018150375.1 Drosophila sturtevanti
TTGCAGATTTTCATTATATAATTCACCAGAAGCATTATTGTAAATTAAACATACCAAATTTACAAATTTACCGATTCTGATAAAACTTGATTGAAGTATTAAGAAGTATATTAAACTCACAAATATCATAATAAATTTCGTGGCATTCGGTTGAAAAACAACAGAGTTATTGAGGATAAGCCTTATTCATGACCGATCGGTCCTATGGGAGCTATATGATATAGTCGTCCGATTCAGATCAAACTTGGTTAAAGTATCAAGAAGCATATTAAACTCATAAATATCAAATTTCGTGGCATTCGGTTGAAAAATAACAGAGTTATTGAGGATAAAGCTTATTCATGACCGATCGTTCCTATGGGAACTATATGATATAGTCGTCCGATCGGGATGATTCCGAGATGTACAATGCAGCAAAAAGGAGCCTATGTTGAAAATTTCAGCTCTGTAGCTCTTATGGTCTCGGAGGAGAAGCTGTTGATCCAGACAGACGGACATGGTAATATTGACTCGGGTATTCATGCTGATCAAGAATATATATACTTTATATAGTCGGAGATGCTTCCTTTTGTGCGTTGCAAACTTCTGACCAAAATTAATATACCCTCTGCAAGGGTATAAAAATTTATAAATTTTACAGGCTACTGTTCACAATGACGACTACACTGACGGAAGGACATCTAGACATATCAAACTACACCGACGCACACACTGTTAATATAATAAAAGGAATAGGAAAATTACAGATATCAACAACGCGAATAGTGCAGGTGATAGAATTAGGACAAATTAAAGAAGCATTAGACAATCTCCTATTACCCACAGAACAAGATCTTAAAGCAAACCCCTTATACCACACCTTGCATTATGAAATGGCACAAGCAATGATTACCTTTAGCACATTAGCAATATACCAGAAGCGGCATACTAGAACCATCAACATATTACGCACAGCATGGAATTATATAGCAGGTAGCCCGGACAATAATGATTTAGTAATGATGACGGACAATTTAAACAAACTAATAGATAACAACAACCAACAGATAATCATTAATAAACAACTGGAAGACAGCATCAATAAATTAATAAAAATTTCAAACGATCTAACCAATAGTATAAAGATTCACTTGTAAATGATGAACTAGCTGTTAGTTTTCAAAACCAAATTAGGTTAATAAAAGAAGAAATAATAAATATTAAATATGCCATACAGTGGGCCAAATTAAATTTAATAAATACCTTTTTACTTGGAAAAATAGAAATTCAAATTATTAGTAACAAGTTTCAAGAAAGTAACATGCCACCATTAAATATAGAAGAAATGTTAGAATTCGCAGATGTCTCCATTTTGCATAATGGAACAACAGTTTTGTACATTCTAAAAATTCCTAACTTAGAAGAAATAGACTGCAAAAATTCAATCATCAAACCTGTAATAAAGAACAATAGTATCATCAATCTCAAATACAAAGAAGGAAGCAAAGAAACTAAGAGGCACATACCTGTTAAACTTTTGGAATGAAACCAAAATTATCAACCAGAAGATATTCAGCAATATAGAGATTTCAGTAATGAAACCTGGAAGCCCCATAATACAGATTACACCATCAGAATTCTCTCATTGAAAGCACTCGAAAAATTACATGTCAACAACATTAAAGTCATGCAAAAGATTCAAGTGCATTCAACAACCAATAGAATAGCACTTGTCTCTCTATTTATTACCGCCATCCTCATCAGTTTCCTACTGTATCTAGTGATAAAGAAAAAAGGAAAAAGGGGATGGGCTCTAAAAACAATCCAACGCTGACCAATATAAAAAAATCAAAAGCCGAAACATCCCATTTAACGATATACCATTTTTTTAACAAATCCTTGTTAGGGATAGATTTGATTTAAGCTAATTCAGTTGCACATCTGACTTTAATAAAAGAAATACGTTCTCGGCGAAAGATCGATCTAAAAGTCTAAACTTATATTTTTTATTCGATTTAATTAACGGATAATTAACTGGCGCCCGAATAGGGACCGGCAAGTGTAACAAAAGAGCAAAACGATTCTACCCGCACCTCGTCGGTTAAAAGTGAACTAAAAAACCAGTGCAACTCGCGTTAATTAACTCTCCTACGAAGTCTGGTTGCAGGATTCCCGACTAGAGGAAAATAAATCAAAAAGCATGAAATCCGGATCGGCGGTGGAGGTTGCCACATCAATTACATTAATGTAAGCTAGTGAATAATATAGTAAGATAAGAATATTGACAAAGAAAAAGAAAAATTTAACATATTGACAAAGAAAAAGAAAAAAATTAATATATTGACAAAGAAAAAGAAAAAAGAAATATTTTGACAAAGAAAAGAAAAAAAATTAATATTTTGACAAAGAAAAGAAAAAATTAATATTTTAAAAAATTTATCAAAACAAAATTGAGAACCAGAAAAATTCCTAAAGGGAAAATAATTTTTGAAAAAATAAAATAGAAAAAAAACCAAAAATAAAAAAAAAAAAAATATTTTTTACAAACAAACAAAACAAAACCAAATACATATTCCAAGAAAATCTTCAAATAATTTAAGACAATTTTCAAATTTATCAACATTAACTTACAACTACTGTCTTACAATCATAACAATTCCTACAATATTAATTCCTACATAAACATTTTTTATCTGAACAAGTAAAACAAGAGCAAATAGTTTACAACAAATTTCAAATTTCTCAATATTTAGTCCCAAAATATTTTGGGATTTTGCACACCATAAGAAATAAGATCACAGGTGAGGCCGATACGGCTCTTGAATCATACAATGTCCCCCCAAAACTGGAATGCCATTTCCAAATGCTTAACACTACATTATGCAGATAAGAGAGATCTAAGAACACTGGAGTACCAAATGGCAATGTTGATACAAGGTCAAAATCAATCAGTAGAGGAATTCTATCAAACAGTCTACAAACACCTTTCATTGATTTTAAACAAGGTAGGATGCATGGAGTTAAGCAGAGAATTCGAAACACTCATGACAAAAGTTTACCGTGACAAAGCACTAGATACGTTTATACGAGGTCTAAACGGTGACCTACCTCGACTCCTCGGTAAAGGAACCAGTAGATCTGCCTTCCGCCCTGCATTTTTGTCTCAAATTAGAAAATGAACAAACATCAACCGACTACCTTTAGAAGCAATACAATACATCCTCCAAATAGAGCAGGCTATAATCAAACTATCAGGAATCCACCTATCAATTTCAGACCACAGCTCCCAGTTCGTACTCCTTGGCCGAACACTACGCAGTATAACCAACAAGCTTATCATACAGGACCGACTCCTCATTATCCGACTCGAAAATATTTGCTCCTCCTCGCCCATCGGCACCAAAGCCTCAGCCACGCACCAGAATGGTGAACTATATGAATAGACCTAACTTCGTGACAGGGAAACGACCTCCAGCCCCAACAAATGAACCTGATAAAAGACAGCGAAACTTCAACATTCAGACGAGTAAAGAAGGATTATTCGAAATGGAACCCACTGACAATTACCCGACCATGCAAGAATACGAACAAACAATCTCACAATACGAGGAACAAACAAATACTGAACAAATTTTAGTAGAATATAGCGAACAGACAGAACACACAGACTACAACCAACCCGAATTTTCAGGTATAAATTTTTTAGAATGAGAAGCTTTTCTCTTCGTTATATAGAATGTAAGACGAGGAGCGGGAAAAATTAAAAATATATATAGATACAGGGTCAAATAGAAATTACATTCAACCTAAATTTCTAGACAATGCTATTCCAAACAAAAAACCCTTCGAAGCCATTACAGTCGGCGGGAATATTAAAATCACACACACCACAAATTCGCTAAAGTTTTTAATAGATCAGACATTAAAGTAAAATTTTTCCTGTTACCCACTTTGAAAACTTTTGACGCTATATTAGGCAACGACAGCCTTAGGGAACTAGATGCTGTTATCCAAAGCAGCAAAAATCTATTGATAATAAGAAATAATATCTGCATACCCATCAAAGAAAAGAGACTTGAAGCAGTCAACACCGTTATACCCAGAATAGATCATATGACCAACGAACAAAAACAGAAAATAAAACAATTAGTCCGATTGTATCCAAACCTGTTTGCCAACACTAACGAAAAACTAACCTACACAACAAATGTCAGAGCAGAAATAAGAACAAGTACCGACTCTCGGGTATATTCCAGGTTCTATCAATTTCCGATGTCGTTAAAAGACGAAGTAAATAAACAAATTAAAGAGCTTTTGGATGACGGAATAATCCGACCATCCCGATCCCCGCACAATTCACCTGTTTGGATTGTACCAAAAAAAAATGGAGGCGTCCAAAGAAAAAAAATATCATATGGTTATACTACCGAAAACTGAACAAAGTATCCATTGCCGACAAATATCCAATTCCCGAAATAAATGAAGTTCTAGCTCAGTTAGGCAATAACAAAATATTCTCAGTCCTAGACTATTAAACGAATCAGACATTGAAAAAACAGCGTTCGCCGTGAATAACGGAAAATACGAGTTTACACGACTCTCTTTCGGCCTCAAAAAAGCACCTTCTATTTGTAAAAGAACGCTAGACGATATACTTCGTGATCATATCGGTAAGATATGTTTCATATACATAGATGACATTATCATATTCAGTAAAGATAATGAAACACATGCTAAAAATCTCAGCATCATCTTTCGAACTCTCCAAGAAGCTAATATGAAATGCCAGTTAGACAAATGCGAGTTCTTCAAAGACAAAGTAGAGTTTCTCGGCTTTATCATTTCAGATAAAGGCGTTGAGAACAACCCTGATAAAATAGCAACCATAGCCAAGTATCCTCTTCCAAAAACACTTAAAGACTTGCGATCATTTATTGGACTGTCTAGTTACTACAGACGGTTCATAAAAGATTTCGCTAAGTTAGCAAAGCCTCTTAGCTCTCTTTTAAGAGGGGAAGATGGATGAGTGTCCAAAAATCAGTCTTCAAAATAATTTACTAATCTTAACTAACAGGTCATAGATTCCTTCAAAAAATTAAAAAACGCTCTCGTGTCTAACGAAGTCATCCTACAATACCCAGACTTTGACAAAGAATTTCAATTAACAACAGACGCATCCAATTACGCGATTTGAGCAGTTTTATCTCAGAATAAACGACCTTTCTCTCAAGGACTTTATCAAAACCAGTAGAAAACTATGGCACTAACGAAAAAGAAATGTTGGCAATTATTTGGGCGTTAAAAACTCCTACAAATTACCTGTACAATAAAGCAAAAGTAAAAATTTTCACAGACCATCAACCACTTACACACTCACTTAGCAGCTGGAATGGTAATGCTCGAATCAAAAGATGGAAAGCGTACCTAGAGGAATTCGACTATGAACTTCTTTACAAACCAGGCAGAGATAATACGGTAGCGGACGCACTATCAAGAATACCCATGGTACACCACGTCAGTTCAATAGCATCCACCCAACATAGTGCAGAAAGCTCAAGCCACAACCTGATACCCAGTATCGAAGTTCCGATCAATGCATTTAAGAAGTTTCGAATCAACATTCCACAGACATTTGATAACTAAACAAGAGTTCACTTAAAAAATCCTAATACAAATACTAAAAAGAAATACCTAAACCCTTCCGTGATCAACGGAATAATAATCTTCGAAGAAATCATGAACCAAATCCAACAGATATTTCCCAAGCACTTTAGAAACTTAAAGACTTGACTAACGAAACAGAACAGGACGAACATATTCTTAAAATTTACAATAGAGCTCATTATTGTAAAGCACTAGAAAATAAAAAAAATATATATATATAGAAATATATGTCAAAATTTATAATAGATTAGGAACTAAATTCTCACCAAGGTACAGGAAAGAAATAGTCCAAGAAGATAAAAACACAACTTTACTAACAACAACTGGAAAAACGATACACAAGAGCAATATAAACTAGAAAGATGGACTAATTTCGGTCGTATACCCTTGCAGATTTTCACTATATAATTCACCAGAAGCATTATTGTAAATTAAACATACCAAATTTACAAATTCAAAATTTTGAGCTTGAGGAAAAAATTTTTCACACAAAATTTTTTTTTACCGATTGTTCCTATAACAGCTATATGATATAGCCAACCGATTCTGATAAAACTTGATTGAAGTATTAAGAAGTATATTAAACTCACAAATATCATAATAAATTTCGTGGCATTCGGTTGAAAAACAACAGAGTTATTGAGGATAAGCCTTATTTCTAAATAGTATTAACTAAATTTTTCTTTTCATGACCGATCGGTCCTATGGGAGCTATATGATATAGTCGTCCGCTTCTGATCAAACTTGGTTAAAGTATCAAGAAGCATATTAAACTCATAAATATCAAATTTCGTGGCATTCGGTTGAAAAACAACAGTTATTGAGGATAAACCTTATTTTGACTTTTGATAAGTTCTTCGTCAAACTTGGTTAAAGTATCAAGAAGCATATTAAACTCATAAATATCAAATTTCGTGGCATTCGGTTGAAAAACAACAGAGTTATTGAGGATAAAGCTTATTCATGACCGATCGTTCCTATGGGAGCTATATGATATAGTCGTCCGATCGGGATGATTCAGAGATATACAATGCAGCAAAAAGGAGCCTATGTTGAAAATTTCAGCTCTGTAGCTCTTATGGTCTCGGAGGAGAAGCTGTTGATCCAGACAGACGGACATGGTAATATTGACCCGAGATCATGCTGATCAAGAATATATATACTTTATATAGTCGGAGATGCTTCCTTCTGTGCGTTGCAAACTTCTGACCAAAATTAATATACCCTCTGCAAGGGTATAAAAATTTATAAATTTTACAGGCTACTGTTCACAATGACGACTACACTGACGGAAGGACATCTAGACATATCAAACTACACCGACGCACACACTGTTAATATAATAAAAGGAATAGGAAAATTACAGATATCAACAACGCGAATAGTGCAGGTGATAGAATTAGGACAAATTAAAGAAGCATTAGACAATCTCCTATTACCCACAGAACAAGATCTTAAAGCAAACCCCTTATACCACACCTTGCTTTATGAAATGGCACAAGCAATGATTACCAGGTAGCCCGGACAATAATGATTTAGTAATGATGACGGACAATTTAAACAAACTAATAGAGAACCACAACCAACAGGTAATCATTAATAAACAACTGGAAGACAGCATCAATAAATTAATAAAAATTTCAAACGATCTAACCAATAGTATAAAGAAAGATTCACTTGTAAATGATGAACTAGCTGTTAGTTTTCAAAACCAAATTAGGTTAATAAAAGAAGAAATAATAAATATTAAATATGCCATACAGTGGGCCAAATTAAATTTAATAAATACCTTTTTACTTGGAAAAAAAGAAATTCAAATTATTAGTAACAAGTTTCAAGAAAGTAACATGCCACCATTAAATATAGAAGAAATATTAGAATTCGCAGATGTCTCCATTTTGCATAATGGAACAACAGTTTTGTACATTCTAAAAATTCCTAACTTAGAAGAAATAGACTGCAAAAATTCAATCATCAAACCTGTAATAAAGAACAATAGTATCATCAATCTCAAATACAAAGAAGGAAGCGAAGAAACTAAGAGGCACATACCTGTTAAACTTTTGGAATGAAACCAAAAACCAGAAGATATTCAGCAATATATAGATTTCAGTAATGAAACCTGGAAGCCCCATAATACAGATTACACCAATGGAGAGTGAACGCATCAGAATTCTCTCATTGAAAGCTCTCGAAGAATTACATGTCAACAACATTAAAGTCATGCAAAAGATTCAAGTGCATTCAACAACCAATAGAATAGCACTTGTCTCTCAGTTTCCTACTGTATCTAGTGATAAAGAAAAAAGGAAAAAGGGTCATCGACCAAAAACAATCCAACGCTGACCAATATAAAAAAAATCAAAAGCCGAAACATCCCATTTAACGATATACCATTTTCTTAACAAATCCTTGTTAGGGATAGATTTGATTTAAGCTAATTCAGTTGCACAGCTGACTTTAATAAAAGAAATACGTTCTCGGCGAAAGATCGATCTAAAAGTCTAAACTTATATTTTTTTATTCGATTTAATTAACGGATAATTAACTGGCGCCCGAGTAGGGACCGGCAAGTATGACAAAAGAGCAAAACGATTCTACGCGCACCACCTCGTCGGTTAAAAGTGAACTAAAAAACCAGTGCAACTCGCGTTAATTAATTTTGAGGTCGGTTTGATTGCCCATCGGTGGACAACAATTCCTGTCAGGTCAGTCCGCAGGGAACTCCTACGAAGTCTGGTTGCAGGATTCCCGACTAGAGGAAAATAAATCAAAAAGCATGAAATCCGGATCGGCGGTGGAGGTTGCCACATCAATTACATTAATGTAAGCTAGTGAATAATATAGTAATATAAGAATATTGACAAAGAAAAAGAAAAATTTAACATATTGACAAAGAAAAAGAAAAAAAATTAATATATTGACAAAGAAAAAGAAAAAATAAATATTTTGACAAAGAAAAGAAAAAAATTAATATTTTGACAAAGAAAAGAAAAAATTAATATTTTAAAAAATTTATCAAAACAAAATTGAGAACCAGAAAAATTCCTAAAGGGAAAATAATTTTTGAAAAAATAAAATAGAAAAAAAAACCAAAAATAAAAACAAAAAAATATTTTTTACAAACAAACAAAACAAAACCAAATACATATTCCAAGAAAATCTTCAAATAATTTAAGACAATTTTCAAATTTATCAACATTAACTTACAACTACTGTCTTACAATCATAACAATTCCTACAATATTAATTCCTACATAAACATTTTTTATCTGAACAAGTAAAACAAGAGCAAATAGTTTACAACAAATTTCAAATTTCTCAATATTTAGTCCCAAAATATTTTGGGATTTTGCACACCATAAGAAATAAGATCACAGGTGAGGCCGATACGGCTCTTGAATCATACAATGTCCCCCCAAAACTGGAATGCCATTTCCAAATGCTTAACACTACATTATGCAGATAAGAGAGATCTAAGAACACTGGAGTACCAAATGGCAATGTTGATACAAGGTCAAAATCAATCAGTAGAGGAATTCTATCAAACAGTCTACAAACACCTACACCTTTCATTGATTTTAAACAAGGTAGGATGCATGGAGTTAAGCAGAGAATCCGAAACACTCATGACAAAAGTTTACCGTGACAAAGCACTAGATACGTTTATACGAGGTCTAAAGGGTGACCTAACTCGACTCCTCGGTATAAAGGAACCAGTAGACCTGCCTTCCGCCATGCATTTTTGTCTCAAATTAGAAAACCAAAACTATCGTACTAATATCGCAATGAACAAACATCAACCGACTACCTTTAGAAGCACAGATAAGCCCATTCCAGCACCCCGTACAATACATCCTCCAAATAGAGCAGGCTATAATCAAACTATCAGGAATCCACCTATCAATTTCAGACCACAGCTCCCAGTTCGTACTCCTTGGCCGAACACTACGCAGTATAACCTCCTCGCCCATCGGCACCAAAGCCTCAGCCACGCACCAGAATGGTGAACTATATGAATAGACCTAACTTCGTGACAGGGAAACGACCTCCAGCCCCAACAAATGAACCTGATGAAAGACAGCGAAACTTCAACATTCAGACGAGTAAAGAAGGATTATTCGAAATGGAACCCACTGACAATTACCCGACCATGCAAGAATACGAACAAACAATCTCACAATACGAGGAACAAACAAATACTGAACAAATTTTAGTAGAATATAGCGAACAGACAGAACACACAGACTACAACCAACCCGAATTTTCAGACATAAATTTTTTAGAATGAGAAGCTTTTCTCTTCGTTATATAGAATGTAAGACGAGGAGCGGGAAAAATTAAAAATATATATAGATACAGGGTCAAATAGAAATTACATTCAACCTAAATTTCTAGACGATGCTATTCCAAACAAAAAACCCTTCGAAGCCATTACAGTCGGCGGGAATATTAAAATCACACACCACAAATTCGCTAAACTTTTTAATAGATCAGACATTAAAGTAAAATTTTTCCTGTTACCCACTTTGAAAACTTTTGACGCTATATTAGGCAACGACAGCCTTAGGGAACTAGATGCTGTTATCCAAAGCAGCAAAAATCTATTGATAATAAGAAATAATATCTGCATACCCATCAAAGAAAAGAGACTTGAAGCAGTCAACACCGTTATACCCAGAATAGATCATATGACCAACGAACAAAAACAGAAAATAAAACAATTAGTCCGATTGTATCCAAACCTGTTTGCCAACACTAACGAAAAACTAACCTACACAACAAATGTCAGAGCAGAAATAAGAACAAGTACCGACTCTCGGGTATATTCCAGGTTCTATCAATTTCCGATGTCGTTAAAAGACGAAGTAAATAAACAAATTAAAGAGCTTTTGGATGACGGAATAATCCGACCATCCCGATCCCCGCACAATTCACCTGTTTGGATTGTACCAAAAAAAATGGAGGCGTCCAAAGAAAAAAAATATCGTATGGTTATACTACCGAAAACTGAACAAAGTATCCATTGCCGACAAATATGCAATTCCCGAAATAAATGAAGTTCTAGCTCAGTTAGGCAATAACAAAATATTCTCAGTCCTAGACCATTAAACGAATCAGACATTGAAAAAACAGCGTTCGCCGTGAATAACGGAAAATACGAGTTTACACGACTCTCTTTCGGCCTCAAAAAAGCACCTTCTATTTGTAAAAGAACGCTAGACGATATACTTCGTGATCATATCGGTAAGATATGTTTCATATACATAGATGACATTATCATATTCAGTAAAGACAATGAAACACATGCTAAAAATCTCAGCATCATCTTTTGACCTCTCCAAGAAGCTAATATGAAATGCCAGTTAGACAAATGCGAGTTCTTCAAAGACAAAGTAGAGTTTCTCGGCTTTATGATTTCAGATAAAGGCGTTGAGAACAACCCTGATAAAATAGCAACCATAGCCAAGTATCCTCTTCCAAAAACACTTAAAGACTTGCGATCATTTATTGGACTGTCTAGTTACTACAGACGGTTCATAAAAGATTTCGCTAAGTTAGCAAAGCCACTTAGCTCTCTTTTAAGAGGGGAAGATGGATGAGTGTCCAAAAATCAGTCTTCAAAATAATTTACTAATCTTAACCAACAGGCCATAGATTCCTTCAAAAAATTAAAAAACGCTCTCGTGTCTAACGAAGTCATCCTACAATACCCAGACTTTGACAAAGAATTTCAATTAACAACAGACGCATCCAATTACGCGATTTGAGCAGTTTTATCTCAGAATAAACGACCTTTCTCTCAAGGACTTTATCAAAACCAGTAGAAAACTATGGCACTAACGAAAAAGAAATGTTGGCAATTATTTGGGCGTTAAAAACTCCTACAAATTACCTGTACAATAAAGCAAAAGTAAAAATTTTCACAGACCATCAACCACTTACACACTCACTTAGCAGCTGGAATGGTAATGCTCGAATCAAAAGATGGAAAGCGTACCTAGAGGAATTCGACTATGAACTTCTTTACAAACCAGGCAGAGATAATACGGTAGCGGACGCACTATCAAGAATACCCATGGTAAACCACGTCAGTTCAATAGCATCCACCCAACATAGTGCAGAAAGCTCAAGCCACAACCTGATACCCAGTATCGAAGTTCCGATCAATGCATTTAAGAAGTTTCGAAACCCTTTCCCAACATTCCACAGACATTTGATAACTAAACAAGAGTTCACTTAAAAAATCCTAATACAAATACTAAAAAGAAATACCTAAACCCTTCCGTGATCAACGGAATAATAACCTTCGAAGAAATCATGAACCAAATCCAACAGATATTTCCCAAGCACTTTAGAAACTTAAAACTAAGATTCACGCAGACACAAGTAAAAGACTTGACTAACGAAACAGAACAGGACGAACATATTCTTAAAATTCACAATAGAGCTCATTGTAATGCACTAGAAAATAAAAAGCAATTGTCGGAAACACATTGCTTTCCCAAGATGAAACAAAAAATAATATCATTGGTCAAACAATGCCAAATTTGTAAAGAAGAAAAATACGACAGACACCCACCCAACTAATTCTAAAATACCAGAAACACCCATACCCCACTTCCCTGAACACATAATCCATATCGACATTTACACGACAAAAAAAGAACATAGTTCTGACAGCAGTAGATCAATTTTCAAAACTAGCCCAGGGGCGAATTATCAAATCTAGAGCTATAGAAGACATAAAACAACCACTACACGACATCTTATTTTATTATGGGTTCCCGAAAGTCATAGTTATTGATAACGAGAAATCCCTAAACTCAGCGTTGAAATCTACAAGACACCACCTTATAAAAGCGCAGTTAACGGACAGGTGGAGCGATTTCATTCTACACTTTCAGACATCATGAGATGTAATAAAAGAAAACAAGAACACAGAACATTTAAAGAATTAATTGACAAAGCAATCTACGTCTACAACTACACCATTCATTCCACGACTAATAAACGACCATTAGATTTGTTTTTTTGGCAGAATTTTAACAACGGACCCAGAACAGTACGAAAAATCAAGACAGGACAACATTGACCGAATAAAACAGAAACAAACTACAGATTCACAGAATCATAATAAAAACGAAAACAAATACGCACATACACGCCAGGGCAGGAAATATATGTCAAAATTTATAATAGATTAGGAACTAAATTGTCACCAAGGTACAGGAAAGAAATAGTCAAAGAAGATAAAAACACAACTTTACTAACAACAACTAGAAAAACGATACACAAGAGCAATATAAACTAGAAAGATGGACTAACTTCGGCCGTGCCGAAGTTCGTATACTCTTGCAGATTTTCACTATATAATTCACCAGAAGCATTATTGTAAATTAAACATACCAAATTTACAAATTCAAAATTTTGAGCTTGAGGAAAAAATTTTTCACACAAAATTTTTTTTTTACCGATTGTTTCTATAGCAGCTATATGATATAGCCAACCGATTCTGATAAAACTTGATTGAAGTATTAAGAAGTATATTAAACTTACAAATATCATAATAAATTTCGTGGCATTCGGTTGAAAAACAATAGAGTTATTGAGGATAAACCTTATTCATGACCGATCGTTCCTATGGGAGCTATATGATATAGTCGTCCGCTTCTGATCAAACTTGGTTAAAGTATCAAGAAGCATATTAAACTAATAAATATCAAATTTCGTGGCATTCGGTTGAAAAACAACAGTTATTGAGGATAAACCTTATTTATGACCGATCGTTCTTATGGGAGCTATCTGATATAGTCGTCCGATTCTGATCAAACTTGGTTAAAGTATCAAGAAGCATACTAAACTCATAAATATCATATTTCGTGGCATTCGGTTTAAAAACAACAGAGTTATTGGGGATAAAGCTTATTCATGACCGATCGTTCCTATGGGAGCTATATGATATAGTCGTCCGATCGGGATGATTCAGAGATATACAATGCAGCAAAAAGGAGTCTATGTTGAAAATTTCAGCTCTGTAGCTCTTATGGTCTCGGAGGAGAAGCTGTTGATCCAGACAGGCGGACATGGTAATATTGACTCGGGTATTCATGCTGATCAAGAATATATATACTTTATATAGTCGGAGATGCTTCCTTCTGTGCGTTGCAAACTTCTGATCAAAATTAATATACCCTCTGCAAGGGTATAAAAATTTATAAATTTTACAGGCTACTGTTCACAATGACGACTACACTGACGGAAGGACATCTAGACATATCAAACTACACCGACCCACACACTGTTAATATAATAAAAGGAATAGGAAAATTACAGATATCAACAACGCGAATAGTGCAGGTGATAGAATTAGGACAAATTACAGAAGCATTAGACAATCTCCTATTAATCACAGAACAAGATCTTAAAGCAAACCCCTTATACCACACCTTGCATCATGACATCACAAGCAATGATTACCTTTAGCACATTAGCAATATACCAGAAGCGGCATACTAGAACCATCAACATATTACGCACAGCATGGAAATATATAGCAGGTAGCCCGGACAATAATGATTTAGTAATGATGACGGACAATTTAAACAAACTAATAGATAACAACAACCAACAGAAAATCATTAATAAACAACTGGAAGACAGCATCAATAAATTAGTAAAAATTTCAAACGATCTAACCAATAGTATAAAGAAAGATTCACTTGTAAATGATGAACTAGCTGTTAGTTTTCAAAACCAAATTAGGTTAATAAAAGAAGAAATAATAAATATTAAATATGCCATAAGTGGGCCAAAATAAATTTAATAAATACCTTTTTACTTGGAAAAAAAGAAATTCAAATTATTAGTAACAAGTTTCAAGAAAGTAACATGCCACCATTAAATATAGAAGAAATATTAGAATTCGCAGATGTCTCCATTTTGCATAATGGAACAACAGTTTTGTACATTCTAAAAATTCCTAACTTAGAAGAAATAGACTGCAAAAATTCAATCATCAAACCTGTAATAAAGAACAATAGTATCATCAATCTCAAAGCAAAGAAGGAAGCAAAGAAACTAAGAGGCACATACCTGTTAAACTTTTGGAATGAAACCAAAATTATCAACCAGAAGACATTCAGCAATATAGAGATTTCAGTAATGAAACCTGGATGCCCCATAATACAGATTACACCAATGGAGAGTGAACGCATCAGAATTCTCTCATTGAAAGCACTCGAAAAATTACATGTCAACAACATTAAAGTCATGCAAAAGATTCAAGTACATTCAACAACCAATAGAATAGCACTTGTCTCTCTATTTATTACCGCCATCATCATCAGTTTCCTACTGCATCTAGTGATAAAGAAAATATCAAAGAAGCTAACTTAGGCCGTGCCGAAGTTTATGTACCCTTACAGATTAATTGATTACTTTATCCGTCATATCGGATTCAAGATATTTTAAAAATTGGAAATATTAAATTAAAAAAAATGAAACAGTAAGAAAAAATTTGGGTTCGCCAACGGCCGGGATTGATCGTCCGCTCACATCATTTCTAGAATTGATCTCTACATACTGCGCTACCAAACTTAAAATTCACGGCCTCGCTATTTCGGTATACATTGCAAGCGTCCAGCTTGGCGCACTCGAAATTTTCTGACGAATTCAAGAAAACAACAACACAATACAGATAGTTTTCTGTCTCTTTCTGTTTTGCACTCAGCTTGTAGTGTTTTCAAGCACATGTTCGCATATATGTATGTTTGTATATATGTTGCTTGCGTATGCATATAAAAAAGCACATATAAACGTATTTAATTGGCTTAATATGCATACATACTGATGTAGTTTTGCTCACAAGAACTGTTTTGAACAACTCAAATTTTGACCGAGGTACCTCTGATCTTTCCTATTATTCCATACCTTATAGTTGTGCGATCCAACCAATCTTTAAATTTGATTTGGATAAATCATCAATGAACAGAATGATATGACTTTTATTCACTTAGCTCAAAATTTAAGTCCGAAAAAGCGCGAAGAAACAGACAGACCGACAGACGGACATGGTCATATCGACTCGGCTATTGATGCTGATCAAGAATATATATACTTTATGGGGTCGGAAACGATTATTTCTATGCGTTACAAACATCTAACCAATTTTATTATAAATATAAATGTATATAATATAAATGTAGGGTATAAATATAAATGTAAGCTGAGTGCTTGTAATGTATACTGAAATAGCGAAGTCCCGATATTTTTTGGTGGTGTAGTAGGTAGAGATCAATCCTAAAAATAAAATGGGCGGCCGTGGCGAACTAAAATTTCCTTGATTTTGTTTTTGCTCCAAATTCTTCATTTTTTTCGTTTTCTATATCTGCAAACTGTTTTTTTAAACTGGTTTTTTAAAACATTCCATTTCTTCCAACTTCTTCATCATAATGAAACTTCACAATTTCAATTAGCGAATCCCAATGTATACCTTTTTCTGGTTCCATTAATGACATGCTTTCATTCAAACGTTCTAGTTGCCTAGACCAGAACAAATTTTAATGTTTTCTAATTGAAAAATCCTGGAGCTTTTTCCAGAATGGTTACGACATCAAAATTAAGACAAAGGTGGACGCGGTATTAATATACTAGCTTGAGTCACTTTTATTCAACAATATTACTAGCAGCCTTTACCCAGCTACTTGCACTTGCAACTTGTAACTTCAAACTCTTAACTCAATCTCCCAACTTCCAACTAGGCCCGATGTGCAAGTAGAGTACCAATAAGATCATAAGCACTGTCCAAAGACCTTTATAAGTTCTCACTATCTTATTTGTTATAACCATCTCGCTCTGCCTCACAGGCGAAGCTGAGAAAAACTCTCTCTTAAACTCTCTGGATGTTGTAAATCTGCCTTCGAGCAGAGTCGAGTTAGTTCTAAGTAAACTAAAAAATAGAACAGATCAAATAAAGAATAAAGACAGACAGCGACTATTGTTCGGCCACAATATCAGAAGTGGTTAAAAATCCATGAAATGGCGGATGACTTTAACAAAATTTCTACAGCAAGTCTAAAAAATTGGCTGGTACGTTGGGAATGGAGACCAAAGGTTCCAAGTCCGAATTAATAGCTAGGCTATTGGAGGTACCGGACGACATAAGGCGAGGTCTCCCATCACTGTCAGTAGCGCATCTGGATGACATTCCAGGTGCTAGTGGCAATGTGGAGTCATCCCAAGTACCAGACCAAGTGAGACAATCAACACCGCCAATCCTACAAGAACAACGTGAAGAAATTTCACAAAACGAAATTGTCTTGGAAAAATTACGCAGCGAAATAGAAGACGCAAAGAAACTTCTAGACGACATGCAGGCGACAGTCAGAGACGACGACCAGGAGCAAGAGCGAGATAGTAATAGCGGCAGCGAGAACGAAAACGCTAGCGAAAGCGCATCAAAAGGAGGCAAGAAAAGCAACGGGACAAGTTGCCTCGTGGCAAAGTTGAGTGCGCGGGAATTAGGGATGGACCAGCAGCAAAATGGTGTGACCAGTGCAGCAGGGATGGACCAACAAAAATGTGTGACCAGCGTAGTGGCACAAAATGTAAACAGTTGGACTCATGCTGGCTAAAGAAATGTTGGCATATACAAAATTGGATTGTTCAGCTGAACAATATTTCCCATTTGTATGAGCTCAGCGAAAAGCAACGTCACTTGCTTTGTGTTGGAAAGTTAAAGGACGCTGCGTTTCAGTTGCTACATGCAGGCCCGAAGCGTATCATGGAGCCTGTTGACCAATTGTTGGAACAAATGGTGATCGCATTTGGCACACAGCGATCGAAGGCAGAGTTGCGTCGGAGTTTCGAGGATGGGGACATACAGAGCGAATCTCAGAGTACTTTGATGATAAAGTCGCACTGGCCCAAGACATCAACATGGAGGATGACGAATTATTAGGCTTCATCATAGAAGGTATTCCGTTGGACAGCATGCGCATACAAGCGCATATGCAATGTTTTGAGAAGCCGAGACAAATGTTACGAGCATTTGCAGGGATTCGCCTGCCAATCAAGAAGAGCGTTGGACGGGGCGATAACGTACCCAAAGATTCGAGATGTTTCGACTGCAATTCGAGGAAGCATTGGGCCAAGGAGTGTCGAAAACCGGTACGTGCTCGTGGATCATGTTATGGATGTGGTGCCATAGCCTTGTGCCCCGAGAGAAAGCACGAGAACAAAAATAAGAAGGAATATGGTAACGATTATGTAAGATATATTAAACTATTTTTAAGTAATTATGTTAACAGATGAGTTTGTGCAGAATGCCTCATAGATTCAGGGAGCGCCATCTCGTTTATCGAATTATCAAAAATGCCTAAGGATGTGCAGTTAGAACCTAATTTCGAAAACCATTTTGGGTTAAATCAAAGTCCATTGAAAACATTTGGAAAAATTATGTTTTGAAGAAGTTAATAAAAGATTATTTTGACGTAATGGTGGTGCCTTATGAATCTATGAGTATTGAGTTAGTATTCGGTAGAGATTTTATAAAGAAATGTGATTTAAAAATGAGTCCAGACGTTTTGAAAATGATCACGTTCGAGAAAAACAAAGAAAATAGTGTCAGATTTTATAAAGATTGTTCAAAGAATGCAATGAGAAGCAATGTAATACGAACTTATGAAAACAAAACAAAAAAACCACCAGGTCGTTAGAAAGAATGAAGATGAAATAGTTTGCAAGACGAAAAAGTGAAGGCGGAAGAAGTGAAAGGAAGCCGAAACGAAAATGTGCAACAGAAAGTTATGGAAATGGCAGAGAACTCAAGTGATAATATTAGAATTGTCTTAGATGAATATTTTGAGACAGAAATGTTAGATATAAATGTGGTAGACAATGCAAAAGAGGAAAAAACGTACAACATTGGTGCGAACGTTGACTTTAGAAATCGATGCAAGTTTGTGAAATTGTTAGAAGAAAGGTATATAAATGTTGAGAGACCGAAAGTCAAATGTGAAATGAAAATTAGCCTTGAAAAAGCAAAACCATTTACTTGTGCTCCGAGAAGGTTGTCATATTTGGAAAAGGAAAAATTACAAGAGTTATTAGATGATTATTTAAAAGAAGTGATCATACGACCCAGTAGTTCAGAATATGCATCATCAATAGTTTTGGTTAAGAAAAAAACGGGAGACTTACGACTGTGTAGAGATTTTAGAAGATTGAACAAAATTATGACAAAAGATAATTATCCATTACCGTTAATAGACGATCTATTGGATCGGTTAGTGCAAAAGAAAGTGTTCACAAAACTTGATTTGAAAAATGGTTATTTTCATGTGTTTGTTGAGAAAGATTCTGTTAAATTTACAGCTTTTGTCAGTACGAATTCCTTAGAATGCCAATGGGATTGAAAAATGCACCACATGTGTTTTAACGATTTATTAATAGTATTTTTGAGCACATGATAAAAAAAAACAAGATTATACTATATATGGATGATATAATGATTGCTAGCAGCAACATAGAACATTTGGAAACATTAGAAGAGGTATTCAAAAGATTAGTGCGAAACAAATTAGAACTTAGAATGGACAAATGCGAATTTATGCAATCAAGTGTAAAATATTTAGGTTTTCTAATTACAAAAAAGGTATACAGGCAGACGAAAGGGGTTTAGAAGCAGTACAAAATTTTCCAGTACCGGACAAGACCCAAACGGTTCAAAGTTTTTTGGGTTTGTGCTCATATTTTAGGAGATTCATTAAAAACTTTTCATTAGAAGCCAAGGCATTATATGATTTATTAAAAAAGGATAAAAAGTTTGAGTTCGGAGAAAAAGAGTTAAGTTGTTTTCTAAGTTTAAAAAAGAAGTTATTAGAAGCACCCGTGCTGTCTATAACTATAAGGATGATATTAGATTACATTGTGACGCCGTGCACTAGGGTTTGGAGCAGTTCTTTTGCAAAGAAAAGAAGATAAACGTCTACATCCCATTTTTTATTTTTCAAAACGAACTACAGCGACGGAAGCGAAGTACCACAGTTTTGAGCTAGAAACGTTAGCAATAATATATGCGATGCGCAGATTTAGAATCTATGTTCAGGGAAAACGTTTTAAAATAGTAACGGATTGTAACTCTTTGACGTTGGCATTAAATAAGATAGATCTTAATCGAAGAATTGCCAGATGGGCATTAGAGTTACAAGAATATGACTATGAGTTGGTACACAGAGCACGCAAGCAAATGCAGCATGTAGATGCATTAAGCAGATGCACAAACATTATGATTGTGGAAGCTAACAGCTTCGAAACGAATTTAGTTATTTGTCAATCAAAGGACGGGAAAATTCAAATTATAAAAAAATTGCTAGAAGAAAGGGAGCACAAATTGTTTGAAATGCGAAATGGCATAGTGTACAGAAAGACAAATGATGGAAGAATAGTATTTTATATACCAGAAGATATGGAAGAGTATGTATCATATAAATATCATGACGAGTTAGGGCATATTGGAAGGGACAAAATGATGGAAGCAATGGGAAGAGGATACTAGTTTCCAAATATGAAGGAAAAGACTTTGAAACATAAGCAATTGTTTGAAATGTATAGCTTTCTCACCGAAAACAGGCAAAGGAGATGGATTGTTACATAGCATACCGAAAGGAAATAAACCATTTGATACAATTAATATTGATCATTATGGACCTGTGGATACAGGAAGATCAAAAAAGCACATTTTAGTTGTAGTTGATGCGTTTACGAAATTTGTTAGGTTATATACTACAAAAACGACAAATACCAAGAAACTGATTAAAGCGTTAGGAGACTATTTTCGATCATATAGTAGACCTAAGTGTGTAATTTCGGATCGAGGCAGTTGTTTCACATCGTTTCATCACATGAACCTGAAAACGGATAGTATTGGGATGTAGTAATAAGGAAAGTGGAATTCACGCTAAATAATACCCAGCGCCGTAGCATCAAAAAATTACCAAGTGAAATACTTTTTGGATTGGAGCACAAAAGGGAGAGGTTAGTGATGATTTAAGTGAAAAATTAGATGAGTTAACGAAGTTAGATATAGTTAGTGATAGAGATTTGGAAAATATTAGACGGAGGCGGAGTTAAAACAACGGTTAGCCCAAACTAAAAATGAAAGATACTATAACGAAAAAAGGAAAGTCATACCAGAATATAAAGAAAGCGATTATATTATGGTAAAAAATTCTGACAGCACTGCAGGAGTCTCAAAAAAGTTAGTACCGAAGAATAAAGGGCCGAATAGGATAGATAAAATTTAAAAAAATGATAGGTTTTAAGTTAAAGATGTAGATGGTTTTCAATTATCGCGTAATCCCTATCAAGGCGTCTGGAGTGCTCAGAATATAAGACATTGGATAAAAAAATGAGTTAAAATTTTTAGGTAATTGTAAATATTGTACACTACTAGTCATAAGAGAATTATTCGATTGTAAACCGTTGTTCCTCGTGCAATATATGATTAATTAAAGTTACTAGGCAAAGCAGAGATTGGGGACAATCTAAGGTCAGGACGGCCGAGTTATAGTAGGCCCAATGTGCAAGTAGAGTTGTAGTAGAGTAGTTGTTATAACCATCTCGCTCTAAGTAAACTAGAGAATAGAACAGATCAAATAAAGAATAAGACAGACAGCGACTATTGTTCGGCCACACGACTTAAAAACAAAATCTAGCTTAGACCACCGCGATCGTCGTAGTGGAGCTAATCCCGCTCGCAACATGTTTGAGGATAATTTTAACTCCATTGTTTACGAACATTCACTTGCAACATAACTTCAGGTTTTTTCTCTTATATGTATCGTTTTACGGACTACTTATTATTCTACTTATACTTTTCTATATCTGCTCCATCTCCAACATCCCGGCCCCTTTAAAGGGCTCATGCTCTTTGACAATTGGTAGCATTGCCAACTTGTGTATCGGTCGTTTAATGAGACCCGTAGAAGTTTGCACTTCGGTTTCTCGAACCTTGCCGTCGCTGCCTTCTATCGCGCGTTCCACGCGTCCCTTTCACCCATTTTGGTGGCGGGAGGTTGTCCTCGTGATCTAATACGGGACACCCTATTGCCAAGTTGTCCTTGGACCAACTTTGCCAAAACTGCTGCTTGAGCTCCGACAACAGACGCCACCGCTTCAAGAATCCGAAATCGCCCTTGCATTTGGGTGTTTCTGCACCGTACCCGTGTGGCAGCGTACGAAGAGGCTGCCCTATGAGGAGGTGACCTGGTGTTAGCGCTTTTCCATCGTTGGGATCGCTGGTGAATTCAGTATCGCTTCCATGCCCACTTGGTGAATGATGAGTTCGTCTTGCGTTAAGTTGGCGTTTCCAACGCCTCTCACCAAACGATGTTTAGCGGCCTTCACTGCCGCCTCCCATAATGCGCCGCAATGGGGAGCTCTGGGTGGTATGAACACCCAATCTATTCCTCTCTCGGCTGCGAACTCTTGCAGTCGATCCTTTTGGTTTTCGTATGCTGAGTGTAGCTCTGCCAGTACTTTGCTCGCTCCGACGAAGTTGGTTGCGTTGTCGCTGTAAATCCTTTCTGGCATCCCTCGCCTGACGATGAACCTTTTAAAGACATTGAGAAATGAATCAGTAGACAGATCTACAACAAGTTCAAGGTGAACAGCCTTAGTAGCGAAAACAGTGCACGCAGCTGCAAATGGTTGCTGTGCATACTTGGCGAGCATTTATCAACCACACTTGCTGTCGAAGCAACCCCTACTAAAACTTTAGCTCCTGCATGATAATTTTTTACATGTAGATGCTGCACGAAGAGCCGCGCTAACTGCGACACGCGAGGAAGCAGCAACGGGAACTTTGCATCATATGGCATTGATCCGTGTAGCAGTCGTCCACCGACGCGGAGGACACGAAACTTATTGTTGCTCTCCTGAAATGTATGAATGAACGGAATTAGCGATTGCAGACTTGGTATCAGTTGCTTCCGCTGCTCTACCAGTTGCATCTCGTGCTTGTATTTGGTACATTGAATTCTTTCTACTAATTACGTATGTACTATGCAAGCTAATAGGAATTGCTTCATCCCATTCTAACTTTTGCCGCCACAGATCTTGCAGTAGCATTTTTGCTTTGGTCACAACGGGACAGAGCATATCGAGGGGATCGAAAAGCCTTGAGGCTATTGATAAAATGTTGCGCTTTATAGGTTTAATCGATGCAAAACTATCAACTATCATAGCGAAACACGTCGTCTTGAGGAGCCCACCGCGTCCCCAGAGTATTTATGGCCTCTATATCGTTGAACTTTAGAGTTTTTTCTGCATCATTTTTTGGTAGTAAATCAGAGTGATTTGATGCTCATTTGGCTAAACCAAATCATCCTGACTTTAGTACTTCTGTCACCTGACGGCAAATTTCCTGCAAGTCAGCTAAACTGTTAGCTCCACATAACATATCGTTGACTTAAAAGTTACGACGAATGACCTTTGCTGCAATTGGATACGTCTTACTGCAAATATTTGCTAATTCGAATAAGCAGCGTACTGCTAAATACGGCGCTGATGCTGTGTCACTTGTAACTGTGTTCAAACTGTGTTCAATCGTCTGTAAGTCACGAGACGTTTCACGCCAGAGGATTAGTTGATTATTATTGATTAGTTCCTTTGCAAGACAACTTGCCTATACATCTTTGTAATGTCTGCTGTCACGGCATATCTATAAAAGCGAAAGTTTAGTAATGTGAGGTATAGCTCCCTCTGAATAGTATCACCAACCATTAATGTGTCATTTAAGGAAATAGACGTTGGCATCTTACTTGATGCGTCGAAAAGTACTCGCAATTTGGTTGAGGTACCTTCAGGCCTCTTTAGACAGCTTCCGCTCAAGTTGTAGATATCTCCTTTCAGCTGTGTGAAATGACAGGCATTACTTCAAGACAACCCGATGTAAGTCTTCTCGCAGTTTTAGCGAAGTAAGCCTCACACGTTATCTGTTCAGCTGTTTGTCGTACAGCCTTCGACTCATTTAGATCCAACTCCCAAAAGCGTTCAACTAATGAGTACAATCTGGATTTTCTGTGGCAATATTAACTGTAGGTTGTGTCTCAGATGAGCTGCCTGAATATTTTCCTGAAACTATCCATCCCAGCAATGTTTTCTGGATGCATGGAAGATTTGAATGCAATTTTATTTGACCAACGGACAACAAATCGAAAAACGTTTCTGCCCCAATCAATACAGTAATTTTTGGCCGGCATATGGAACTCCGGATCTGCTAGTTTGATATTTGCAGGTATGCACCACTGAGCAGAAGGGACAATATGGTCTGGCTGGTGTGTAGATATGGACTTTAATACCAAGAAATCCGTTGACACATGGTACGAGTTTACTCTTGAGAAAACACAGGCTGTGACCTTGTGTTTGATTGCTTTTGTGGACTTTCCTGCCAATATTATCGGTTGCGGACTATTTTCCCTATGCAGTCGTAATTGTTGTGCCAGATATTCTGATATCAAATTTACCTGAGACCCAGAATCTAGTAGCGCTCTGGCCAGATGAAGCTGGCCGAACCAATCCCGCACACTCACAAGAGCGGTCGCCAGAATGACATGATCTTTACTACAAACATGGCTTATATATGCCTCTGATGCTGATTTTTAACAGGCTCTGCCTTTGGTTTGCTTTTGCTGCTAGTGGCATCTTCAGCTGCTAAATATTGATAGCGTCTGTTTAATTGAATAACCCAATCTTGCCACAAAGGTAATTGGTCATAATTTAGTTGCTCTTCGAAATGAGGCTTTGTTGTATGATTTACCTTAGACAAGCCTAAGTGAATAATAATTGCCTCTGATATGTCCTTGTCGCTTCCTAGTGATGACAACGATACTCATCGCAGAAACTGTATCAATAATTGAACTCAGACCCGAGGCAGAAGGCTTGGGTATACTAGGTACGTCGAAAAGCTGCGAAACTATGCGTTTATTATCATAAACGGCTCTAAGACTGGCCATTGCCTTTGAATAATTGCAGTCAGTCAATTGGTAAGGTTTAACTACTCCCAATGCTTCATCATATAGGCAATTTACTAAGTGATTGCACTTTTCCACATTTGTGAGAGAGCTATTATTATGAACTAAACTTTCGAATAAACACATATAGTTTCTAAATTCAGAATGCTTTCCGTTAAATTTGGGCAGCCGCATTTCGGGCATTTGCGATCGCTGACTTCCAAGTATCGAGCACTCTTGTGGCACCTGAAATCCTGCTCCCTTTTTAGTTGCATTCAAATATAATGATTTCGTAGAAACACAAATGTCTTCTAACGTTCCTGTGCTATCGCTGCTTGAATCAAGCACATCTAGTTCAGCTTGTAGGGCCATAGCCTTCTCTATATAATATTCTAAAATTCCTAGTCGGCACTCTAGTTGAGATCGTTCTGTCAGTTCTCACTCCTAAAACCCTTTGCATCGCACAATATCCTATACAACTCTATTGTAAAAAGAAATAAATTTTATATTTAGCAAAGGAAAAAATACTTGTGTCTTCTTTGGAATCCGAATTTATAATCGGTCTCTCTTTATTTCAAAAAATGGAATTAGCCTAAAAGAACATTAGTAATTTTGGAGTTCTGTCGCTCAAAGCAGCGACAAACGGGGGAGTATATATAGCAAGCCATATACATTTGTATATATTGTTATATATGTATGTATATGCGGAAGGCATATACATGCGCATGCACTTGGTACCGAATGGTCAAAACGTCATAGTGCCTACGCTACAGATCTCACGCTGCGGGCCAATCCACATATAAGTGGCTGATCATATTACGGCACTTGGCGGCGGTTATATTATGTAAACAAAGCGACAAAATATCTCTATGTTTATGCGCTTGATACTCTTAACATTTGGTTTGGGCATATGTCCACTTTACATATTGTATACACTACGATAAGGTGAGCATATGCTTATTTGGCATATAACATACTACACCTCCCTCTTTAGAGAAATAACGTAATAATATTATGTAGTTATTTAATATTATATTCTATAAATATTAAAAATTATATTAAATTCATATATTGTAAGATATTTTTATACTGGAACGGCCGAAGTTAGCTTCGTTGATATATTTTTGTATTATTAAACATTTTTTTTTGTTTTTTTACTTAATATATTTTAGATTTATTTATTAGAAACTTTATTCGATTTATTTATTGTAATCATAATTTTAATTATTATTTTATTAATTAATTTTTTTTTTTGAATTATTGACTTATACATATATATATAAAATGTTCTTTTTTTTAAATATATGTACATATATTTTGTCATAAATGGTTGATCAGATCATTTTAAAATATATGTTTTAGCCTATCCTTATGAACTGTTTGTTTTTTATTTTTATTATTTTTTATTTCTATCCCTAATTGTAGTATAATATTTATTATCTATATCTATGACCTCGAATGGTCCTATATATGTAGGATCTAACTTGTGTCCTACTTCATTTATTAATAGTACGGGATCTCCTATATCTATGCTTATGTCTCTTGTTTTATTGTCATATTTTTATACCCTTGCAGAGGGTATATTAATTCGGTCAGAAGTTTGCAACGCACAGAAGGAAGCATCTCCGACTATATAAAGTATATATATTCTTGATCAGCATGAATAGCCGAGTCGATATGACCATGTCCGTCTGTCCGTCTGTCTGGATCAACAGCTTCTCCTCCGAGACCATAAGAGCTACAGAGCTGAGATTTCCAGCATAGGCTCCTTTTTGCTGCAGGCATTGTATATCTCGGAATCATCCCGATCGGACGACTATATCATATAGCTCCCATAGGAACGATCGGTCAGGAATAAGCTTTATCCTCAATAACTCTGTTGTTTTTTAACCGAATGCCACGAAATTTGATATTTATGAGTTTAATATGCTTCTTGATACTTTAACCAAGTTTGATCAGAATCGGACGACTATATCATATAGCTCCCATAGGACCGATCGGTCATAAATACGGTTTATCCTCAATAACTGTTGTTTTTTAACCGAATGCCACGAAATTTGATATTTATGAGTTTAATATGCTTCTTGATACTTCAACCAAGTTTGATCTGAATCGGACGACTATATCATATAGCTCCCATAGGACCGATCGGTCATGAATAAGACTTATCCTCAATAACTCTGTTATTTTTCAACCGAATGCCACGAAATTTGATATTTGTGAGTTTAATATACTTCTTAATACTTCAATCAAGTTTTATCAGAATCGGTTGGCTATATCATATAGCTGCTATAGGAACAATCGGTACAAAAAAAAAATTTTGTATGAAAAATTTTTTTCCTCAAGCTCAAAATTTTGAATTTGTAAATTTGGTATGTTTAATTTACAATAATGCTTCTGGTAAATTATATAGAGAAAATCTGCAAGGGTATACGAACTTCGGCACGGCCGAAGTTAGTCCATCTTTCTAGTTTATTTCTAGCTTTATTATTCTCTAGCGTTATTCTTGCTCTCTTATAGGCTATTTCTAATCTAGCGTAATCTTCTGTGTTATATAATAGACCCATAGAATAGAACCATTCTAGTGGTTTTATTGAAATCTATGAACTGTCTTGGTAATCTTCCAAATACTAGTTCGTATGGGCAACAGTCATGTGTTACCGAGGGTGTTAAAACAATATGTGAAATATAGTGTCCAAGCATACCAATCGATTTTGTCTGCAGATATGTATGAACGTACGTATTCATTGAATGTTCTACGACTTCGTTCTACTGTACCTAAAGTTTGGTGATGATGTGCAGTAGATGTTATGTTGTCTATCTTTAGATATTTGCACAAGTCATTAATTATGGAGTTTTTTTATTCTGTTCACATGTCTGTAATGAACGTCTTCATTGGACCGTACTTCAGAATAAAGTTTTCAAATACAGCTTGGAATTGGAATGATTACTAAATACTTAGCTTAACCGAATATTATCATATCTGCATATTCATTGCCATTCTATGAGTGTGGTAGTGGACCTGTAGTATCTACTACCACTCTATCGAAAGCTGTAATCGGTGTTTGAGTTAAAGTCATTGGGGTTTTAATATGAGTTGCTGCTTTTGATTTTTGTCATTTTTGGCATTTACATACGTATTCTTTGACACGGCGAGTCATGTGTTTCCAATTGTAATGTCGTTTTATTTTAGCTAGCGTTCTTTTGATGCCATTATGACCTCCATGAGCGCTATTCTTAAAATATTCAATATTTTATTGCCCATATTTTTGATAGATTCAATTGAAAGATCAAAGATCTTTTTGAATGGTGCCACTTTGAGTTGGCTAATCTTGAGTATACCGGCTTGCTTGTCAAGCCTTTGGAAGAATTGACCTAAGTCGAAGGTTCCATTAGTGTACAGATCATTAACATCAATTCTTGCAATAATTTTCTTTCCATTTTTCAAAAAACATGTGTTATTTCTTATATGCAAGGCCACTGCTTTACGTACTTCATCATTACAAATGACTTCATATACGCTAGGCTTAGAGTGTTCAAGTGTTTGCATAGGCAAATCTACTTGTACATTTCCTGCGCAGGATTCTTTCTGTCTATACTGCTGCCTGGTAGTGACTTTCAGGACTTTATTTTGTATGTCTTTTAAATCATTAATAGTGATGCGTGAAAACGCATCAGCTACAAAATTATCTTTTCCCTTGAGATATTCTACTGTGACATCATATTCTTCAAGATCTAGTCTCATCCTAGTTAATTTTGAATTTGGATTTGTCATGGAAAACAAATAAGCTAATGGTCTGTGGTCTGTCTTTACTGAAAAATGTTTGTCATAAATGTATGGTCTGAGGTGTGTGATTGCCCAGTGGAGAGCTGCTAATTCTTGTTCTGTTGTTGATTTGTTGCTTTGGTAAATGAGTGTGAAGCATATGCAACTGGGAGTTCTTTATCTCCATATTTTTGTGTTAGACTTGCATCAGTAATTATGCAAAAATCTTTATCGAAATCTGGATATTTCAATAATGTGGGTTGAATTAAAGCCTTTTTTTAAATAATCGAATGCATTTTGACATTTATCAGACCATTGAAAATTGACATTCTTTTTACATAATCGTGTTATGTGCAGTGAATAATCGGCGAACTTTTTGATGGAACGTCTATAGTAATTGCAAAATGTAACGAATTTTTCAATGACGTCATATTTTTTACCATCAGGCAATATGCCTTAATCAGTGCACTTGTGGCCTAAGAAAGTCAGTTGGTACATGAAGAAAGTGAATTTTTCGTGGATGTAATTTAAGGTTGTGTTTACTTAGTAGGTTACTAAGGTTTACTTCTTAGGTAGTCTTGTGAATTGGTACGAACCATTGCTCGTTGAAAAAGAAGTTAGTTCTCTAGAGTTATGTTTCAATTCTATTTGATGAAATTCAGACATTAAATCTAGACATGAAAAGTATTTGGCTCTACCCAACAGGTCAAGAATATCATCTATTCTTGGAAGTAGAAATTTATCGGATAGTAATTTTTCGTTTAGTTGACGGTAGTCTATTACTAATCACCATCTTTTGTTTACAGAACCAGGTAGATCTTTTTTGGGTACAAGTAGTATTGGACTATTGTACTCTGAAGTGGATGGTTCAACTATTTCACCTAGAATGAGCTTTTCGACTGGTTTATTGATTTCTTTGTGTGCGTGAGGAGTTCTATAATTTTTAGTGCATACAGGATTATTATCCTTCAATCTTAGTTCTTGTTTGTAAAAATTATTTGTTGTTATTGATTCGGTTTCAAGTCCGAATATGTCAGTATACTGGTTGCACAACTCTTTGAGTTTTGTTTTAAATTGTGGCGGAAAGTTTTTTGTAAGTGTTTTCATGACATGTTCGTGTCTATTTTTGCTAACTTCTTCATAATCGCTTAGCCTCTCTGTTTTTTATTAATATTATATATATAATATAATGCCATCGCTAGGGATTGGAAAGTTTTGTTCGGCTGAGTGATAGTTGTGTGAGATTATATACTTTCCTGTAGATAATTCTACGAATGCTAAACCTTTTGAAAAAACTGAACCTTCGCCGATTCCTGATATTTTGGTTGATATGTTAACATTAACATTATCAAAAATATCGACATTTTCTTTAAGCATTGAAATGTCTGCACCAGTATCTATTAATAAAGTAAATGAATTATTCCTTTTTAAATTTTTTAGTTTTATAAATATTCCTGAACTAAGATTAATGTTGTATTATATCGCACATTCTGAATGTCTTAAGGGGCTACTACGAACTACTTTCTGTATTTCGAACGTTTGCATTTCCGTTATTTTGGTTGTTGTGGCCTCTATTCGAGTTACCACGGCCTCTAGAGTATCCTCTATTTTGGCCTCTATTATTCCCTCTGGAATTGTTGTGGTAATTACCTCTGTTTTGGTAATTACCTCTGTTAGGTTTTGGATAGCCTCGGTTATAGTAACCTCTTTGGTTATCACGACTACTGTTGCCTCTGTAATAATAGACAGTGCCGGCATTTCCGGTAATCTTCGTGCTGTGA
Organism: Drosophila sturtevanti; assembly: GCA_018150375.1. Classification (NCBI taxonomy): domain Eukaryota; kingdom Metazoa; phylum Arthropoda; class Insecta; order Diptera; family Drosophilidae; genus Drosophila; species Drosophila sturtevanti. Next base: position 30,207 of record JAECWJ010000068.1, read on the forward strand.
TGAATATATTTACCCATTGCATCACTAAAATCAATTAAATTGGTTGTTTCTAGTATTAGGCGAACCTTTTCGTGTTCACAATTGTGAATCATGGCTGATAAGGACTGTTTGATCAAAAATTTATCAGCACTTGCTGGGTCTAAACCTTCGTCAATATACGCTGTTACCAACTGATTGCGCAAGCTGTCAATATCAGTCGTATATTGCGATGTTGTTTTGCCTTTTAGTTTTGTATTCATTAATTTTGCTTCGATAAATGCGGAGGATTCTCTTTTGACGTTATCAGTTAGTTTCTTGATTATTCCTTGAATTGTTTTCTCATTCTGAACTTTATAAAGGATTGTGCCTGTTATCTTTAATCAAATTCGGGGATCGAAGTTGAGACTTCTCTCACATATTGTCGATATTTTTCGACTCTGGACGTCATGATTACTTCGTTTTCTATTTCGATTCTGTGTTTGTCTTCTTGACTGAATTTTACTCGATCTGGCCAGTATCCATTAATACTGACTCATCAAATCTGGCTGGTGTGTTAATTATATTCGGGATAAATAGAATTAAGCTTTGTCTCTCCGATATATATCTAAGGTTTTCCCCTAGTCTTTTTAACACGTAATTTCCTTGCGTTAAATGCAAGTGCGTTAATCTATTTAAATTTGTATAGATTATTTCGCGAATGTTAGACGTTTTTATCAAGCATTTAATGTGCTTTGCTTTTGTTAAGTTTGAAATCGGTGCACTTTTATTTAGGCACTTAAACGATTTATCAAACTCAGTACTTTCACGTTTAATAATGGACACTATCTCGTTTCATTCGATTAAACATGTTAAACATGAAATAAGTAAATTAATAATTATTGATAACAGTGATCGTTATGGGACCTAGCCTGTCGTATCTTGTGATAGTATTTACCTCTACGTTTAGGTATTAAACCTAAAACAAGGGCTTTTTCTTTATTTGTACATCCTATCAGAGGTGAAACTTCACAATTGTATGTCGACATGTACAAGTTTTCCAACTGGTGCATATCTACTGGCTAGACCCTACTAGCGAATAGCGAATCGTTTCTCAGTATATTCTTAGAAAAGGAAAAAAATAAAAAATTTCATTATATTGATTTCATTTTTGAAAATTAATGTAATGGAAAAATAAAAAAAATTTTGAAATTTGGAAAATTATCCTAACTCGTGATAAAGATGGGAAAAAAACAACAATATTTAAAGCAACTTAGTTGAAAACTAAACGAAAGAAACGTGGAAAGATTAGTGTCTTTTTCAACCGGCGTGTTCGCCTCTAGTTGAGTTTTAGAATTTTAAAATTAATGGCAATTAGGCCTATGCATATTCGCGACCAGCTTCCGTTTCTTCGCTCTTTGCAAAGTTATGGGTTTTTTATATATGTATTTACGCTCTGTGTAGCGTTGTCGATTTTCTGGAATTTTTCCTCCTGGCGAGCCCGGTACTCAGCTATTGTGAGTGGGCCTTTTCCATCGTTTGAAAACACCTCTACGTACTCCTGGGTGGAAAGTGCTTCCCTTTGCTCAATATGAGCAGTAACGGGGCAGTCGTCCCTCATTTATTTGGCTTGACTTAATGCGTCAAGCGGTGCCGGTGCTGGTCATCGCACAGTCATATTTATTTTGTCTCACAATTAGTTTTTTGAAGTTAGCAACACATCATACGTATCTTTTATTTTTTCGTTTGTTTTTCTTCTCATTCGTTTTTTCTGATATTGGAACTGTAAATTTTTGCGTTTGTGTTCCTTTCCCTTATACATTAGCGCATTTTCTCAATTGTTTTTTTTTGTGTAAACGAATAAACATCATTCATTTCGTTTGTTGTTTTCGTTTTGCAACTTATTTAAGCATTTTTTTTCGACAATAACCAATTTTTATTGGGCAGGTGAGCAGTTGAATTTGAGCAGCCGGCGAACAAGATCTTAAGATGCCATTATTAATGTTTGTATTCACAATTATCCATTAGTTTTGTCACGCAAACTAAACGCATACTTGCGTATACAAGTATAAAAATCTTGTTGTTATGCAGCTTGGTGACATCTGTCACGGTCGCCATGAAATTGGCGCCATGGTAGAAATTTTACTTTTCTTTTTCGCAAGGAAAATATACTTCTGTCTTCTTTGGAGTCAGAATTAATATTCACTTTCTCTTTATTTTAAAAATTGGACTTAGCTTAAAAGTACATAAGTAATTTTGGAGTTCTGTCACTCAAAGCAGCGACGAACTCATTTTTGTGCACAGTGTTGTTTATCGTTTGTTACATTTTTCCTACATGTTTATGTATATCAGGTTGCTGGACTTTCTGTCAATGCTCTCACTGGGTTACCGAATATACTCGCTTGTTATTCCAAATGATTTAGGATTTCTTCTGCCCCGGTACTTCGGGTAAGATATAACCACACGAACTTACTAAAACCATCGACAACTACTAAAAAATGATTGTACCTCTTTTTAGTAAGATCCATCGGACCCAGAGGCTGATCTCCCTTATCAATCGCTGTTAGATACCCTTTTTTTTCCCCAATTTTGAATTTGTTATAATACACTTTCAATTTGGAAATGAAGTATGTACGATTTTTCAACTCCTTGTTTATGGCCAATAAGATAATTTCATTTTCCATGTGCTCGGGTACTTCGATTATTGGCATCTTTGAACAAAATCTGAAATATAGAAATCCTTATACCCGCCCCTTCAACTACATCTTTTGTCCAATCATCAACCAATTGAGCTTCCTTGAGAGTATCAATAACACTATCTGTTATTGAATAACAAGCAACCCGACTTAAAGCATCTACTTGTCTCTTACTTAAACGGTGTTCTAAACGAAAACTAAAATTCTGCAAAAACATGGCCCACCGGGCTACACTCAAGGGAAATTTCTGTTTTTTCATGGTCAGAGTAAAGGCATTACAGCCTGTAACTATAGTGCAAGTCAAGAATTTAAGTTCGCCACTTCTTTAGAGCCTCAATTATGGCTAGAACTTCTAGCTCGTATGAATGATATTTCTGTTCACATGACTTCGTTTTGCGATTCACGTACTGATTTGGATGGAACAGATTATCCTTAGTATCTCTCTGCACTAGAACAGCCCCGTAACCATATTTTGACGCCTCAGCGTGAACCTCTGTTTGCGCTTTCGGATTATATAATACAGGATTAACAATACAGACTCACTAGTTAAGGATGCCTTAAATTATTCAAATGATACCTCCTCGATCTCGCTAAACACACATTTACTGTTGTTCCTTAACATATCGGAAAGTGGCTTTCTGAGCTGCACGATGACCTGGCTGTCCACACTTGAAACGCTTTTTAAACTTAGGACAGTCCTTTCTCAAATGAGATGAATCTCCACAAAAAAACACTTTCTGTTTTGTCTGGACTGCACTTGAACCATATGCCTTACTTTCAAATCGGTTTGTAGTTTTATATGAATCGCATCCCTTTTTATAGACTTTAATTTGAAACTTTAACTCTGAATTCATGCAAGCCTAGAATAACATTATTTTGTTAGTTTTTGTATCCAGAATACCTTTAACGAAATACTCTATCAGACTCTCCTCATCTACGCTTACCGGCTTAACAATTTCCATTAATGCGTATAAATATTCATTTAGTGTTTCGCCGTTCTTCTGTTGGTGCTGATGACACACTATCCTCTTTGTCTTTCAAAGTAAACCATGATCTCTCGGGTCTAGCTACGTTTCCACGTTTGGAGCCAGAATCTCTGCGATTTCCATGTTGATTACTATGACTGAATATTACGCAGAAATCTTATGCTATGTTAGTATTAGTTTTAGTCTAGTTTTAACAATTGTTCTCGCTTTTCTATAGATCTCAATAACATACGATTTTATCGTCTTCCGTTGGTCCCAAGTCACTTTCCTTTGTCGTAGTCTTCAATGAAAATCCCACTCACTGCCAAGATCCTTGAGAAATCTGCTTCCAGCATCAATATCGAAATTGCTCGCCAACCTCAAAGTCGTTGCCAACTATTGCTTTAGCCGCCACCACAAGGTGTTGTTTACGCCGCCACTTCCAGATGTTGTCCACCGCCACCACCAACGCCGTTCACTCCTAGAACTCAACGTCAGTTTCTGCAGAATTCGAGTTTTGATACGTCCAACCCTGGCTAACCTCTGTACACTTCTCCAGCAGTTAACACAGTCTCGAAATGTTGTTGCCACCAACACTGATAAACTACTGCACTTCTCCAGCAATTTACACAACCTCCGTCGGGGCCGGTTTGCTGGTTTATTCCAATGGTATCTTCCTCGGCCTCACCTCTCACGAATGTTCTGTAATGTGCTGCGAAAATTCCAGAACCACCTATCTGATCAGCTTTCTCACTCCTTTCGCCGTTGCATTATGTCAGCATTCTCACTCATCGGCCAAAAATTTCCCAAGTTCTTTTTGCTCGCCAATACCTCGCTCCCTCTCACTTGAACGTCGGTTTCTTGGAGGTACCGTCACTTGCTGTCTCGTTCCTTCTCAGAATTTCACAAGCTTGGTCGAATTTGCAAAATTCAATAATAGCCAATATTAAATATATCAGTTTTAATCTGTTATCCCAGACGAGCCCCTAATATGTAGTATTATTATTACACTGGTATCTTTATTGGCAATGATGTTAGTGATAAGAATTATATTAGGCTGCCTAAGCACTGTCCTGAGAATCGCTTCTGGTTCTCTTAATATCCATCGGTGCCTCGTCACTGGTTCCTATATCTATTATGACATTTGTGCAACACCTGGTTCTTCATGTTTTCTGGATCTTAAAACAGTAACCTTAACCTCCTTTAATTTTCTAAATACTACTCCATTTCGCATCGTAAATATGTTACGATTATCTTCACATTTCTCCTTGATTTCTTAATTTATTTATTTTCGAATATTTAGCTTGGGCATACTATTATCTTCAAAACTATTGCTCCACTAAAAGCGTCCGATTGTTATATTCCATTTTTGGATTTATAACTTTACTCACATCTAACTATAGTCACGTCTTGAATTTCTCGCATTTAAACAGATTGTGATTCGGATTATTACAGAAAAAGCCTAGTGTGAAAGCCTGAATCTAATGTTTCTTGTATTTCTATAGCTTTTTTGATTCCAACCGTTTCAGGGGAGCAGAACGATTTTCCAGATATGCTAGGAACTGTTTAACTTTTTATACTACCCTTGTGTTAGACAAGGATTGTTCCTACAACTAATAGGTAAGTCTATCTAATTAACTCGCTTCTAAGCAATGGAAAGTTGAATCTATCAGCCTCTAAATAACTGTTTGGAAGTGTTTCAATAAAATTAGACTTTGATTGAAAATGAACTTGTTTTTGACAATTTAACTCAAATTAATCGCTTGGCTTATATTCATCATTTCTTTTTCAAAATAATCGCATTCCATTTTTTTTTTGGACTTATCCTTTGACGTATCTTTTCTCATTGGTCAGCAAGACAATTTTCTTTACATTTCCCTTGGCATGTTTTTCGTCCATAACGGGACATAACGATCGTTTCATATTAACTTTTTAATACAACTTCTGTTTCTTAATAGTTTATTCATCTATCTGTTGCTGCTTACGCATTTCTTTAACAACTCCTTTCATAATCAATGAAATTCTATTCAACAAAATTTATTCTCTTTTTATCAATTTATTTGATTACTACTATTACTTTTTAATAAATATTATTGTGATTCCTGAGCATGTATAACATTCTGCAGAGAAATATAAATTAGCAAATTAACCTTTTACATTAATGTTATTATTTTTTATCTACAAAACTATTAAGTAAATATTTGGATTTTCTTTTCTATGCAATTTCTCTGGGTCCATTAATACAGTGGCATAGTGTCGGTGCCTGAACCGAACTCAGGTGGAAGTTGTTTTCTTGAAAACAATAGTGAACTGATTTGATGGTTTGAATTGTGGTTGAGTCGCTTTTCAATAGAGGCGTTAAAAAATGTTCAATGTTGAGGGGATAATCGAAGTAAGTATTCTTCGTTGGTCTTCACAAATTTTTTCAAGCCTGCTCTTTTAGTACGCCTAATATGTATAAAATCATTTCCTTTAATGATCTCTCTCACGTACCATTCTCGAACACATCCGACAAAGATGGGTCTAACCCAGTTTCCTATCGGGGCATATGCTTGTTGCCAGCTTTCAGCAAGTTGTTAGAGGGAATCATGGTGAATCGGATGAAGGAGGTGCTCCCGGATGGAAATAGACTTTGGCTTTTGACTTTGACGCAGTGTTGACGATGCCTGGGATGAGGCGGGATGCCATGAAACTTGTGGAGAAGCTTCTTCAGTGGCAGGCCGTTCATTTGGAAGAGAGTCAAGCGTGCCCGCCCGGTGGAGAAAGGCGATTGGGTGCACGGTCTGGATGTGGCAAATCTAGATCGGAGGCAGATGAAGGCGATGCTGGATGAGCGTTCCCTGGAACATTATAGTTATCATAGGACGCACAGCGCGCAGTTAGATACCGGTTTACAAGTGACGTGGCAATGTAGCAGTCTTCAATTGGAGAACTAATATGGGTTGCTCTAACACCGAGGTCAGACATTTATCAGTCAGTTAACAAATTGACAGGAAGAAATAAGGAACCGCACAGTGAACATGTTTGCCATTATCAATATAGTGCTTGCGGCCAGTCACTAAAGAGTTACACTGACGCAGATTGTAGCGGCAATATTAGCAACCGCAGATCATAAACAGGGAATGTGTTTTTCCAGATGGTTCCTTTTCTTAAAAGTCGCAAAAACAGCTACATTGAGCAGCATGGAAACTGAAGACATGACAATGTCTTCACCAACAAAGGAGGATGTATAAGTTTGATCGATATTGGTACGGGAGACGCTGGAGCCTCCGAAATATAAATCTAAATGCGTATTCTTTGGCTAAAAATCCAGTGTCTTATTCAAGATCAAACCACATAGATATCAGGCATCAGTTCGCTTGAGAAGTTATTACGATTGACGAAGTTGATATATATCGTAAGTTAGTTGATATATAACTTAATTATTTATCAACTAAGATGATAGCTGACATCCTAACGGAAAACTTCCCTAAACAAATACATTGTCATTGCTTGAGACTTACTGAGACTTACAACTGTTTGCCATTATGTAGCAGTTGTATTTCACTAAATTCGATGTACTTTTCTCAAATTTATATACATTTTTGCATGTATTACAAAACACGACATCAGGAATTTCTGTAACGGTTTCTTCGACTATTCATGAAAAGGTGTCACAAACTTAGCTTCGACCTCGTTTTGTAGATAGCTTAAGTTCATTAGCTAATATATTTGATTTTATAATAGCTACGTAGTGCACTATAAGGAATATTTACATTTTCATTGGTTTGATTTTCATTGCTGGTTATAGATTGGATATAATTATTATGGATGGGTTAATATAATCGGCAAATTTAACATTAATAAGTAATATATAATTTTATTTCAACTTACAAAACTTACATTCGCATTTATTGCGTTTGCATTATTTTCTTTGGCAGCCCTGTCCACGGTGTGCAAAATATTAAACTCATCTGTACAACACACAACCCCGGTGTACTCATAATTGTATTTGGTATACAACTTGTAAAAACAAAACCAATATTATACTCAGTTTCGAAGTGTACAGCTATTACTGTCACGGACACTAAGTAAGTGAAGTAATAATGTTGTACACTATTCTGATAGCTGAACAAGAAAGATCAGAGATACCTGATCAGAGGTACCTGTAAAATTTATTTTTGCAAAAAAGTGCTTGTGAGTAAAACTTTTTTGTTGTCTAAGGTAACTCAAACAATTTTGGTATACAAATCGAAATTTAAGAGATATTTAATATATGCTGTGATGTTTCCCCTTCACACGAAAACGGCGTAGATTCGACCGATTCGAACGATTTCTTAAAAGTTCGAGCTGATCAGATTTCAAAATAAACAGTGGTATTGCTGGGTAAATTGTTAGGGAAGATGATAAACTGCTTGGGTTCAATGGTTGAACCTACGAGATTGCACACAAAAATGTGAAGTCCCGTGCTTTGCAAGCTATGCGCACAAAAGGGGTAGGCTTACTACTCACAGTATGTTTTATATGTACACACTTGTATGTACATACATGCAAATGCGATCACACTTATGTACATATGTGCATATTTATGTTGTTTTATTCGTGCAACAATGCGTTAGAAGCAATATGAGCAATATGTTACATTTAATTATGTGTGTGAAAAAGTACACTTATACTTATTTATCGAAATATTTGCAATAAAATTAAGATGGAAATGATTTGAAAATTCTAATTGTTGCTTGTTTTCCTTTTATTTATAGATAAAATAAGTGATAGATATCTTTTGTATGCTTTAGACAGATATTGGCATAATGGTTGTCTAAAATGTCATTGCTGTGGGGCCATGCTTGCGGACGTTGGCTCAAGTTGCTTTACAAGGCGAGGCTTGATACTATGTAAAAAAGACTACTCCAGGTAAGACTTAAATAGCAGGAAAAATCTGTTACCTGAAGAAACAGATTAGTCTAAAATAAAGCCAATAAAACTTAAACTTAAGTATTTGCTTGTTTAATAAGAGATGTATACCCGTATCCTTTAAGATGGTCGTTTTACGTCCATAGCGTGAAATGTGCTTGTTTCTTACTTGGTTTACTGAATGCTGTCTTCATTACTGTACTGATTGTTAGGATACATATATAAATATGTCTTTAAATTTTTAATTGGGTCAATTTTTGAGAGTGCATAATTTGCAATGCTTTCGAAGCGTTTATTATCGATGTATTCGGTATAGATACTGTCTTCAAATCAATCGTTATCTGTGGCTTTGAGACTTGATATTCAGTTGATGTGTATCTTTTAGTATTGTCTCTCTAGCAAGTGTATATAAACAAGCTGAATCATAATAGAAGTATAGGACACAGGATAAATCTTAATTTATTGTCCGTGGCCTAAGGAAAAAGTTAGATAGTTATCCGATTTTGACGAAAAGCAGATGTTTCTATATGTTCAAAACTTACTATTTACTACTACTTAAGCTAAGGAAAACTAAGTTCAGTAACACTAGCTTGGGAAACTAAGATTTGCAAATTAAAATTTTTTGGGAACAATCAACCTCACAAATATCGGCATTCCCGATATTCGCTTAAGAAATACCAAAGTTATTTCTTTTTTTTCGACCTAGCGTTCCCAATCTGGAATCTGGAATCCACGCCTACAAGAAGCCTATTTGCAAAATTTCAGTTCTGTAGCTCTAAGCCTCTCGGATCTAGGACGATGAACATAGTTATGTATATCAACCCAGTTATTATATATAGTCGGAAATGTTAATTTGCGTTACTAACTTCTATTTACAATAATTCCGAGGCGAAGTGCAATTTTCATACAATGTTCTTTTTATATCATGGTAGAGGGTATGAAAAAATTGATCCGATGTTTGTGGCGCATAGAAATATGTCTCCGTAAAGTACATACATATGTTCTTGATATCTCCGTCTGTCTGTTTAATTTGTTTCTATTATAATTCTTAAAGTGATTTTTAATATATTTAATGTATTTATTTTCACAATAAAATATTAGCTAAATATGTTCTATAAAAATACAGAAATGATGACATTTAATTTATACATAAAAAAAAAAAAACAAATAATATTAATAGTGATCATTCACTTCAAATTTTTTTTATTAATTTTTAATACCATTATCTGTTTGCTACTATTATTTGAAAATCATTATACTAACATATTTGAGCCACTGATTATGA
>JAECWJ010000068.1:47500-49862 GCA_018150375.1 Drosophila sturtevanti
TATATAGATATATAGATATATAGATATATAGATATATAGATATATAGATATATAGATATATAGATATATAGATATATAGATATATAGATATATAGATATATAGATATATAGATATATAGATATATAGATATATAGATATATAGATATATAGATATATAGATATATAGATATATAGATATATAGATATATAGATATATAGATATATAGATATATAGATATATAGATATATAGATATATAGATATATAGATATATAGATATATAGATATATAGATATATAGATATATAGATATATAGATATATAGATATATAGATATATAGATATATAGATATATAGATATATAGATATATAGATATATAGATATATAGATATATAGATATATAGATATATAGATATATAGATATATAGATATATAGATATATAGATATATAGATATATAGATATATAGATATATAGATATATAGATATATAGATATATAGATATATAGATATATAGATATATAGATATATAGATATATAGATATATAGATATATAGATATATAGATATATAGATATATAGATATATAGATATATAGATATATAGATATATAGATATATAGATATATAGATATATAGATATATAGATATATAGATATATAGATATATAGATATATAGATATATAGATATATAGATATATAGATATATAGATATATAGATATATAGATATATAGATATATAGATATATAGATATATAGATATATAGATATATAGATATATAGATATATAGATATATAGATATATAGATATATAGATATATAGATATATAGATATATAGATATATAGATATATAGATATATAGATATATAGATATATAGATATATAGATATATAGATATATAGATATATAGATATATAGATATATAGATATATAGATATATAGATATATAGATATATAGATATATAGATATATAGATATATAGATATATAGATATATAGATATATAGATATATAGATATATAGATATATAGATATATAGATATATAGATATATAGATATATAGATATATAGATATATAGATATATAGATATATAGATATATAGATATATAGATATATAGATATATAGATATATAGATATATAGATATATAGATATATAGATATATAGATATATAGATATATAGATATATAGATATATAGATATATAGATATATAGATATATAGATATATAGATATATAGATATATAGATATATAGATATATAGATATATAGATATATAGATATATAGATATATAGATATATAGATATATAGATATATAGATATATAGATATATAGATATATAGATATATAGATATATAGATATATAGATATATAGATATATAGATATATAGATATATAGATATATAGATATATAGATATATAGATATATAGATATATAGATATATAGATATATAGATATATAGATATATAGATATATAGATATATAGATATATAGATATATAGATATATAGATATATAGATATATAGATATATAGATATATAGATATATAGATATATAGATATATAGATATATAGATATATAGATATATAGATATATAGATATATAGATATATAGATATATAGATATATAGATATATAGATATATAGATATATAGATATATAGATATATAGATATATAGATATATAGATATATAGATATATAGATATATAGATATATAGATATATAGATATATAGATATATAGATATATAGATATATAGATATATAGATATATAGATATATAGATATATAGATATATAGATATATAGATATATAGATATATAGATATATAGATATATAGATATATAGATATATAGATATATAGATATATAGATATATAGATATATAGATATATAGATATATAGATATATAGATATATAGATATATAGATATATAGATATATAGATATATAGATATATAGATATATAGATATATAGATATATAGATATATAGATATATAGATATATAGATATATAGATATATAGATATATAGATATATAGATATATAGATATATAGATATATAGATATATAGATATATAGATATATAGATATATAGATATATAGATATATAGATATATAGATATATAGATATATAGATATATAGATATATAGATATATAGATATATAGATATATAGATATATAGATATATAGATATATAGATATATAGATATATAGATATATAGATATATAGATATATAGATATATAGATATATAGATATATAGATATATAGATATATAGATATATAGATATATAGATATATAGATATATAGATATATAGATATATAGATATATAGATATATAGATATATAGATATATAGATATATAGATATATAGATATATAGATA